>JALBCR010001775.1:0-149161 GCA_030710515.1 Abscondita cerata | reverse complement strand
CTTCAGCGGTTTTAAATTATTCGCATTATTTCAAAATTTTTAATAGATGTACGGTATCAACGAAATTAGTATGCCGTGGATGTTATTGTAGAGATAAGAATTATTTTGTGAGGTGTAAAGTTTGAGTACGGCCCTAATAAGAACCATTCTCGATGTCCGAAAATATTGTACAGGGCGTCCGAAAAATTTGGGCCAAACTTCGGCATCACAAATACCTGTAAACTCAATTTTTTTAAATGGAAACCATAATTTTTTATGTCACTAGTGAATTCCCCTTCGAAAATCAATAGGAAAGTATCTAACATGTGCTATACCTGAAGTAGGCAGTTTTTGATTTATTCGATAAAATCCCAATCCTCGTAGTCTACTTTACAAATATAATTGATTTTATCGAATAAATCAAAAACTGCTTGCTTCAGATATATGACATGTTAGACTTTAACACCTCACAAAATAGTTTTTATCTGTACAATAACTTCCACCTTACACTAATTTCGTTGATACCGTACACCCATTAAAAATTTTGAAATAATGCCAATAATTTGAAAATTGGGTAAACTAGGGAAATAAATTACGGTTCAAATGTACGCAAGTTATTCGGCGGTCCAAAAACATACAGGGTGTTCCATTACAAAAAAATCAACTTTGGTTGACTACGTTGAATTACGATATAAACTGACACGATCTGTTCAATATTAAAAAATTAAACATGTCAAAAGGTCTCAAACTTAATAAACAACATTTGAATGACAATTTCGTTACCATAGTAACCAAGTCAAATTACAAAGTCCCCTAGACTCGTCGGTTTGAATCCTCCCCGAGTTTTTGTTTTTTCTTTATTGAATTAATGAGTATAAGAATATTTTCTAATAGACATTTTACCACTTAATTATAATTAACATAAATGGTTTATACCAGATGTCCCAAAAAGTGTTAACATGGGATTCAAATATTAACATGTAAAATCCTATGGCCAATGTTAAATGAAAAACACTGTGTGTTAAAACCGAAAACGCCCATTGAACGAAAAAATAGGTCACAACGCGTCGTAGTCACTGTAATATATCCACATCGCAAAATTCGGACTCTGAAAACGCTCACGACGCGTTATGGCAACCACAAAATCCGTATAGTAAAATTGGTATCGTAGTATCATGCTAGACGACCACGACGCATTATGGCAATTACGAAAACCCATGACGCATATCGAACTATATTAGAATACGATGCACTGTGATTTGCGATATGGGACTTAGAATTTTAAACCTTTTTGGGATATATGGTTAAAAAATACTTTAGTTTATTTTTCCAGAATATTCAATAGTTCAAATGTGCTTGGCAGATTTTTGAACTTGTGCCATCTACTCCAACTTCAACAGACTTTTCAATTTTTAAGACATCATATCGTTTAAGACAACAATTCAGCTTTAAAGATAAAGATCGGTATATTTTTTTAAGAAACTGAGGCTGAGCCTATGACCTATGCCCACTCTCAGAATCAGAAAAGAAATTAAACTATACTAATCTTTTAATGTACATTCGACCTGTCCATCGAAGACTTTTTTTCTATAATTGTAAATAAATCTAATTCTACATTTTTTAAAATAATCAATATAATTTGTTTCCAATAATTCGATTCACTGTCGTGACGGGCGGGTTTATATCGTTTCCTTCCCTCATTTTCATGTTTTGTTTAGTAGTCCAAGATACGTTACTGCATGTTTATTATGCTGGGGCCATACTGCTAAGATTTTGGGATATAATTTAATAATATTTAATTATTTCTAAATAAATTACAAAAGTTTGTATCATTCAACAAATTAAGTTATAAATAGGGACGTTAAAATTTATTTTGCACAAAGGCTCTTTCTACCCACCCGCCGGCAATCCTTCCGATGTTGCACTTGATTGGGTCGACCAACTTTCAAAAATCAATAATTATATGGGACGATCAGGATCAGAAATGTGGCTGTTTGATGGTGGTATCCTTAATGTATTATTAACTTTTTGCTTAAGATAAACACTTGTGTCATATGTAATATATTAGAAACCTAAATTTTGGGTAATTCGGTACGATATCGAGTACACGAGATGTGTTATTTTCCATTTTTTGTCACCAGTAACCAGGCAATCCATGAATGACACTGCTGTCGAACAAACAAACAGAATAAATATACCAAATTCTAATTTTTTTAAAAATCCAAAAATTGAAAAATAATACGCTATAGCAAGAAATTATAGTAATAAAACTTGCACGACTAGAATTTACTACAACTTTTTTCCATAACTTTTTTTCCTAGTCAACTGAAAGTTTGACCAATTACAAAGCACATTTCAGCGATAATGTCCATTCTTCTATTTTAAATACCAATTAATTTGTATAATTTAACCATCTACCATTAGTGGCAAACTGAATGTAATAACAATCTAGGGTTAATTTTTTTAAAATGACATAATACTCACCCTTTTTGTCTCAATTTATAAACTCTATACTCTACTCCATAATGGTATGTAAATTCTAGATGAAACATATACATACATGCTTAAGCTCATATTTTTAAGAAGGTGCCAGCGAGAAATACTACGTTCTACTGTAATGATGTTGCGGAATTACCTAGACTTTGAAAGTGTTTATGAGAAGAAATAGTTTGTAGAAGTTGAACATAACTCATAAATAAGGAACGCAAAATGGACAGCATATGTGACAAACTCATAATTCAAGTAAATGATGATTTCTCCGATATGACTTTTTCTTGTGATGAATTAACAAGAAAGACGATTGGAAATACCTTGACTGCTTTTGTAAATAAAAAAAATTGCCAAATGTAGTTTACTATAATTTTACATTATTCTTTTGCATGGTAATTGTTTCAAAAATGTTATATATAAAATTAAATTCTCTGACAACAAACACGAAGTAACAAAACTGTATATTTTTGAGTTGTGCTTTACACTCCGAAGCTGTCTTTTTGCATAGCTTGGTGTCTTCCTATGTTGACTTTACTTCTACCCTACGAATTAACACTTTCACTTAAACGTTTTATACATTTTTTTAAGAAAATAAGCAGACGTAGATCGTTCACCATTTTTTTACTATTATAAATCAATAATGCACCAGCGAAAATTGCTGAATCTAGGATTACCTTACACAAGACAGTTTACAGGACATTATTTCAAAAATTACGTCTCACCTTACATATGCTGGTGGTGATCTGTTAGCATTGAAAAACGTGGTGGGTGGCAGCCATCAGGTGACCGAGTAGACTATGTCAAAAGGTCTAAATGTCTCTATGCACGGACAAATAAATACATCAAAGAAAATTGCTTCTGCAACAATCAAAAACAGTAGTACCACTTCCACTACCTAAGTAACAATTGTTCTATCACATAATAATGTCTCGAGTCCTATACTGGTTTTCAGTAACTGTACTGTGGCAATTAAATCACCTAGGTAGTTATCACTATAGTATATTAAAGAACTAGTTTCAGAAGACGTATTTTATAAGAAAGTACGAGTCGCTAAAATGTCTTCTGAAACGAATTCTTTATACTATTTTTTCTATTTTAAGATAAAATTTTGCGAGTTTTTAAATTTAGGGAATTTTTAAGTATAATTGCTAGGGTGGCAATATTTTCATTAAATTTATGTTTAAATGCTAGAACATTTATCATACGTTTAATTTAAAAAAAAAGGGTGGAAATAAAAATGAGTAGATAAATAAATCTACTGAACATTAATTACGATTTAAATTAACGCACGCCGAACGTAAGGACCCCTTTGACGTTTAATATCAAATCAGTGTTACCACCGTTCGGAATTAAAATTGTCCTATTTCTATAAAAGAACTCAACTTTCTATAAAAGAACTCATTTGAGTGCTTTTATAGCTCTGTAGGCGACTCAAAATATATTTCAATATATTTTTTTAAACGGATAACTTTAGTCAACACTATTGAGGTGGTCGTAAATAAAGTATAGTACATTACTTGAAATGTAAAGCAATTACGTACTCCTCTACACAGTCGTACGTAATATGCTTCTTACAATTCTCGTTACGTAATATACTATTACACCTAATTTTTTTATATCAACCCGCTTTTTAAGTACGTTTATTTATATTTTATCTTCCGCAATTTAGCAAAACCTAACAATGTAAAGTGTAAATTAATAATAGTGTTGTAATCTTTCTGTATTTTTCTTTTTTTACTCTATTTTAAACTGAACAGTGTGATTGACAATGTGACTCAGTATGAGAATGCTATGTTAATGTTTATTGAATGATCTAATAATTAACCTGTAATTTCTGAACACCCTGTAAACAGATGTTTAATATTTAATCGTGGAATACATTCATCTAATATCTAACTATTTAGACATAAGAGTAAATTTGTTATGATTTGTTGGATTAGAAGATTTTTTTTAATACTTCATATTTTAAGAAAAGTCGACGTAACTCAGAACGCTCTGTATTTAGATATAGAAAAAAGTATAGCTTATTTTTTACGGGCAATCAAAAAACGCAATAAAATACAGGATGTTCCATAAGAAAAACATAACTTTGATGCGCCACACTTTTTTGGGACATACTGTACCTATTTTTCAAAATAATTTTAAAATGTAAAGTTTATCAACCTGCAAACTACTAAAAAAAACAAAAGTTGTAAATATTTTATTGTTTAGCTATAAATCTCCGTCCCGTTGGTGGTTATTCACCCTGTATAGCTTAATTTTGCTACGTTTTAAGCTATAACATGAAAGAGTTTTATTGCTCCTATCTTTTACTTATAATTAATTGCTTTGCTATCGTTCAATTTTCCGAATAATAAATTGAAGATTAGGTAGGTAGTAAATCCATATTCATAAGTAAACATTCAGTGTTATCAGAAATACATCATCTCCCCCGGAATGTAGAACGTCCCATAGATACAAGCAGTAGATTCTCTGTACGTGTTAGTGTTTCCTTCAGTCGCCGGTAGATGGCGTTATGCGTTGGCTTTCCGGTTTCGTCATTGATTGAGTATCGCGATTATAGTGTCGTGATGGATATCGATTCAGAATCGATTACATTGCTGCGCGCTGTAATACCGGAAATACTGTTACCACACGACGGATTAAATGTTTATTACAATAGTGATTAAGAATGTTGGAGTTCAAGCTTTAATAAGTAATTCGGACAAATAATATTTAGTAGTTATCGAATGTTTAAAAAGAAATATTTACGTTTGCCAATTCGAATTACTTATAAAATAGTTATTTGTCCAACAAGTGAAGAAAGCAGTTCTTTTTCCCACTCGAGCTCGAGTGAGTGAGTGAGAGTGGAAAAAGGCTTTCCTCATGTGTTAGACACAACATTTTTTCCACGACATTCCCCAAAAAACAACCTAATGAAAGAAGTACTATTTATTGTGAACGTAACTTATTGTTAAAGAATTTCGTCACATTTTCATACGTAGAAGCAAAACTTGATAATAGGTGGGTCCCAATAGTCTCGCTACAGTATTCTGTGTTATCGGTGTGGTCTCAATCTGTCATAGCGCAGTCGCGTAATTCTAACCAATAAATGTAGGTTAGCAATTTTTAAGAGTCAAAATATAAAATTAAACAAACCTGATTGAATACTAAATTAAATTGTTTAACTAAGTACTAGGCGCATATAGTTCTAATGACACATTGTTACATTTTTTTTAGAGAGGCATTTTTTGTAACACGATATTATTTTCCTCACTAGTGAGGAAAAACGAATTTTCCTCAGAATTTATAAAGAGTGGAAGTATGTCGTGGAAAAAATAATATTTAAGTACTCATACGATTTTTTAGATATAGTTCACAAATTTTTTCAGATGTTTTTTAATAGGTACTATTTTCGTATTTGAATTAACTTTATAGCAATTTTTCTATTTAAATATGTACCATTGAGAAAAAAAAATGGGACACCTTGGTTCTACAAGTTAAATAACCATATGTACTTTAATGTTTAGGATATAGGTACCTGACCTAAGTACATTGTTAAGAATTAAACTAATAATAGTGGTGAAGCATTTCAATTCAGGTGAACGTTCATACAATGCATCGAATAATTGTTTTTCCTACTGCCCGGAGGTTGCTGCTTATCTTTACATTTTACGTCGTTTCATAGGTGGTTTGTACTTAATATATGTAGTGATTGAATTTGTCATGTATCCGAATTGTCACAATTATTTATAGTGATGCATAAAGCATAATTATGCCTAAAAGGTTATAACTTCGTAAGGTGCATTACAATTAAATTAAATATAAAATTTACCTAATAACATTGGTCGTAACTTTTAAGCAATACTAATAATAAATAAATTAAAACTAAAATTATAGCACATACTTAGTTTCCAGTTTACCGTTCTTTATAATGTAAAATATAAATAATTATCTTTTACCTAACTAATTATAATTAACAACTACATTTCCGGCTGCAACTAAAACTTTCTTTTAACAATAACTATAATGTACACTCATGAAATTTAAAACTTGGACACCACAATTTCTGTAAACAAAAGTTTGCACATTGTGAAGCGGGCTTAAGGGTATCATTTACAATTCTAACAGCAGGTAGTCTCAGCACGGGTTATCTTATAGAAGGACTGTAGAATGAATCATTACACTAAGCACGTTTTAGAAAATAGGTAATTTACGTTGCTTACTTAATTTTTTTCTTTAAAGAATATATTTGAAGGTATCGCTAATTAAACACCATAGCTCGATTAATTATCGAATCAAAATTTTGTTTAGGAAATGTTTACAAAATAAAATTAGAAATAATTTTGATTTAAAAAACGTCTACAAGCAATAACTTTTAAATTAAATCAAAAAACTAAACATGGTTATTTGGGTTGACTGATTATTACTTATTGAAACTTATTCATAAAGTAAAAACCATTTCCTTATAATGCTAATGGACAGGATTTTCTTTTGAGTATTAAGATTTTAATAGAGGACTTATAAACTTTCGAAAATATTTAATTATAAATATTTGCACTGCAATTGCGCTTTTTCCTTAATAATTTCTTAGCAATAATATACACGTTCTTGGTTTTTAAGTTGTCATAAATTTGATATGATATAAATTTGTGTTTCTAATATTACATCACAAACTAATCTTTATTCGCCAAAAAATTGTTGCTTAAGTTGTAAAGCTTCGTACACACCTGAACAACAAACCGAGCAACAAACATAACAACGAACCGAAAGTCAAACAGAACGACAAACGATCTTTTATGATTTCCACAATCCGAACAACAAACGGAACGTTTGTGCTGTTCCCATAATTATTTTCAGTAGTTTTCAGTTCATATATATTTATTATTGAGAAGAGAAAATTGCGGAAAACAAGAAGATAGTGCCAACCAAATTTTTACGCACAAAGAAGAGTAAAAATTATAATTTACTTCGCTTTTTTTTATTTTGGAAATTTCCCGCCCAAATGATGCTAATAGGGACATCATTTTTTCTTGCATTCTTAAACACTGATTAATTTAAAACATTTTTCTTCTGTCAACTCCATAATATTACCTAAAACACAACAAACCCACAAAAGGGAGGACAAAAATAAATAATTTAATTCTCCCGCATAAGTTTGTTCGCCGTTTTGTTTAGATTCGTCCAAACCTGCAAACGCATTCGCGCGCATTTTCTTTGATGTCGGAGAAAAAACCGACAAGTTGCGGGAACGCCGCAAACCGTTCGTGGAACAATCAGGACTTGCGAATCTGTTCTAAAATTCGTACGTAGCACCGTCCAAATTAATGTTCCGATTGCCGTTCGGTTCGTTGTTCTGTTTGTTCCTCGGTTTGTTGTTCAGGTGTGTACGAAGCTTTACAATAAGCATATTAATATGAACTATATCTTATGAAAGGAGAGTTATGTAACTATAATTAACGACTTAACGTTACGTTAGTAGATTCCATTTACTATTTACACATATTTTCTTGGAACATTCGATAATTAACTATCGGGATATGATGACCCTATACTTCGCAGGTTGTGCGCAACTGGATACAAGCAAATAACTTGGAGCTGTTACCCTGGCCAGCAAAAGCCCAGATTTTAACATTATCGAAAATGTTTGGGCTCGAATACTTGCTGTTATCCGAAGACAACAAGGGCCAAATTTTATACCAGTAAACCGTAATGCACTAATTGCAGCCATTGATACCGCATGGGAAACGATTAATATTAATTATATTGATACCTTGATAGCGTCAATGAGCAGACGCCTCCAAGAATGTATCAATAATAATGGAGGTCACACCCATTATTGATTTCTTATATTTATTTATATAGTAATACCTTTATTTAAAAAAAAGTTTTCATTTAATTTTAAACTATAACTTGGTATCTTAATTATAATTATGTAATAAATTCTTGTCAAAAACTAAATATATACGTTGACAATAAGAATTGCCTTAGTTTTTATTTTCACTTTTATATTAACTACAGAAAAAAATGAAACGTCATAAAATATACATTTTGTAAGGACTAAATATTATGAATAGAGAGTTTAATGATTTTTTTAATAACTTACAATAATTAGTAGGTTAGATTTATTTAAAAATAAGTAATAATCAGTCAACCCAAATAACCATGTTTAGTTTTTGATTTAATTTAAAAGTTATTGCTTGTAGACGTTTTTAAATCAAAATTATTTCTAATTTTATTTTGTAAACATTTCCTAAACAAAATTTTGATTCGATAATTAATCGAGCTATGGTGTTTAATTAGCGATACCTTCAAATATATTCTTTAAAGAAAAAATTAAGTAAGCAACGTAAATTACCTATTTTCTAAAACGTGCTTAGTGTAATGATTCATTCTACAGTCCTTCTATAAGATAACCCCTGCTGAGACTACCTGCTGTTAGAATTGTAAATGATACCCTTAAGCCCGCTTCACAATGTGCAAACTTTTGTTTACAGAAATTGTGGTGTCCAAGTTTTAAATTTCATGAGTGTACCTACTAACCAGAAAAGTAATAAATTATAACGTAAATTTCCCAAAATATGACACTTTTACATATAAATCAGGTATTTTACAAGTTAAAAAATAGATAATCAATAGAAGTTGTCAGTGAATATTTCAATGGTTCAGATAGAATGTCAAAAAACGTATATTTAAATATGTTTTATGTACAATTATTGCAACTCTTATAAAAATGCTATCTTTTTGCTTTGAATGTAAATTTGACACTCAATTTTGTAAGTTGTACATTAATTTGACAGTGTGCTGAACATAAATTGGGCAGGTGTCTCTAATTCCAACAAAATAATGAATTAAAATTTGTCTATACTAAAATATTTTATATTCTCATAGTTTTCGACTAGGTATACATAGTTTATTTGAGACTAATAAAAATGTTTCAAGTAAAAAAAATTTAACATATTAAATGAAATATAAGAAACTATTATTAAGCTCTAGAGAAAACTTGTTAATTTAATAAAATCATTTGGTATTGATCAGTCTTTAATTTGAAAAAAATCTTTTGTTTATCCCGAACAGAACCTCTATTCTTTGTAGGATTTCTTCGAATTCAGAAAATATTTCATCTCAAGCCGCTTTTGTTATAGTACTGCCATTTCCAATTTGAACAATTTTTTCAGGAATATACAGAATACTTACCTGTAACTTAAAAAAACAGTATAGCATTCTTTTTCATCTCAAGCGCGATCGTATAATGTCTTAGTGCGTTTCTTGTAAGGACTTTATTCCCATTGGGAGATATTGCAGTTTCGTCAGTATTTAAGATTCTTTTCGGATCGATAATGACAATGGAAATAATAAAGTATCCACTTATTTCTTCAAAGCAAAATTATATTTTGTCTTAATCGTTGACTTATATTCAGTTGTCGCTTCAGAAAGCCATCGAACCAATGACGACCAGACCATCCATCAGTAAAGTTATTAGGATGATTGAGTTTTTTCAGCAAGAGTATCACACTGTCGAGTAATTGAGTTTTGGTGACAGGGAATTCTATTTTGCCCAAGTAGATAATCTAGTTTATTAATAGATTATTTTCTTCTCCATTTAGAATTTTTGTGGTTCCACTTCGACAATCTTCTGGATATGTTCCCTTAATTTTTCCAATTAATGTTGTTCTTGGAACCCTATATTGCCATTCAGCTATAGCACAAGGTATCCCATTTTTAATATTCTAAGGTATTTTTTAAATCATTTTTGGTGTATTTATAGTATTTTCCTTCTTTTTTTCCAGTGGACATCGTGATATGCTAAAAATAATCAGTTGCACTCTACATCTTAGATATTGTAACTAACTATTACTACTAACTACCACTACATCTACGTTAGGTAATTATAATTTATTCTGCACCAATTTGTATTATTGCTAGTAATACCTACTACGTTCTGCCTGGAGTGTACATTTAACAAAAAAAACGAATAAAATGAAACTATAATAGTTTTCGGTAGAACAACATCTTTGGGTAGAACACAGATCACTAGCGCTGAAGTGGTTGCTCCAAGAATTAGACATAATTTGTTGCATGAAGATGTATTTTATTATGTTACTGATGTTTCAGCGGGAAACGTACTAAATTTAAAAAAAAAGAATTTTTTTTATATTAATAAATTAATAACCTAAACATTCAAATGTGCATTAAATTATAAGATCAAGATCAAATATTCACATCTCAAAATACTTAATTACAAATAACCAAAAGACCTACTATACAAATGTGAGGAAAATCTATCCGTTTATTTTAAATTTCATATCAGTAAGTCTCATTATAAAAAAAAATCTGGATACCTCTATCTTAAAAGTAAATGAGAACGTTACACCCAGTAAACACCGATCGAAACTGTTACAGTACCTAACAGAAATGAAACAAAGGTAACGTTTAATATAACCAAAAAAGTTTTGAAAATGTTTCATAATTTGTGTGATTGTTTCTTTTCTTTTGGTTTTGTAGTAATCATACGCCTTCAATTCTGTTTTGGCTGTTCGAAATCGAAACTGTTTTGATTCTTTAAAAACAGTTCTTTGCGGTTTGATTTTGTTTCGGTTTTATAGAATTAATTCTGTTTCCAATCACAAAAATTCAAAGTGTTTTTGTTTTTTAAAAACAGTACATAGTTTTATTTATATTTTTAAAATTAAAGTTGTTTGGAATCTTTAAAAACTTTTTAGGGTTGTGGTGTTAACTTACTTATGTGTATTTAATTCTATTTATAAAAAACAAATTTTCATTTACCTCTTTCAAAAATTCTATTTTTATTTTATTGGCGACATAAATATTCGAAACACGAAAAGACGTGTTGATACTTGAAGTTGAAGGCATCAAACAGTATATTACTTAAGTGAAAAGCAGAAGTTAAATCATGTACTACTATGATTAATAAATACGGAGTAAGTAATGATAATCATTTTAATCATGTCACGAGCAAAAAGCTAGAAATGTTGAACAAAAACTACTGTAATTCGTGAGGTGATGACGTTGCAAGATCAATTTTTAATAATTGTGATATTTTGTTTCACTAAAATAAACATGCAGCAACACCAAATTGCAAAATCGGTAAGTACTGAAAATATGTTTACATTTATGTCATTGTTTTAAGCTGGTTGTATTCTTACAGTGGCGGCTTGTCCATAGGGTCATTTGGTCAATGACCTACCAAAAGTTTTGACAATATATAAGAAAATATTAATTATTACGTGTTTTATTAAAATAGGTAATTTACTCGCAAAAGTCGCAAGTATTATTAACTTAAAATTTATCGGCCGTCGTTCGTAATTTATCCTCCTCAACCTTGGGCTGGCGGTGTGAATTGTCCTCATTGAATTAGATCTACCCGGAAAAACTCGAAAAACGTGCAGCGCCCGAATAAACGTGAACGTCCGAAGCATCTACGCTCGATTTTTGATTCGATTTTCGCGTGTTTTAAATCAATTTAAGAATTTATAACGATATTTTTTACTGTTGTTGTGTTGTTTTGTAAAAATACTATTTTTGGTTCGCGTGTGCAGTGCATGCGCTATTATAGAAAATGTCGGTAGTGCAGAAAATTAAACAATTAAAAAGTGCTAACAAACTTAATTTTACGAAATTAGTTGAGTCCAAGGCAAATGGTCGTCCTTTTCCAGAACTAAGCTTACAACAAACTAGCAAAGACAAAAATAAAGATGTTCATCGAAACTTTCGCAAGGTAATGTACGATTTAGCTGACTGGATATGTGGTTGTGAAGTATCAAACGTATTTGACTGTTTTGTTTGTTTATTATTTTCTAAAAACTTGTCAGACTCGCTATGGTGCAAATCCGGTGTAAGCGATTTAAAACTTTTAAAAGAGAAAATAAAAAAACATGCTTCGTTAGCAGAACACATGAAATGCTCGGTAAATTTTGCAACCGTAGGAAATGTTGATATTCGTACACAGCTAGTCAATGCTTATAGAAAATCCCTTAGAGATTTTAATGAAAATGTTTTGAAAAATCGCTATATTTTGAACAAAATTGTAGATTGTATAAAATTTTGCGGTGCATTTGAGTTGGCACTACGTGGCCATGATGAAACGGCCTTATCTGATAATCCAGGAGTTTTTCAAGGACTTGATTTTGCAGTCGAGTTGAATCCGATTTTTAAGAAGCGTATGGAAAAGGAAACCGTTTTTAAAGGAACATCCAAATCGATTCAGAACGATCTAGTTGACTCGATGCTGGCTGTAGTTCAGGAACAAATAAAGCAAGAAATTAAATTAGCTAAGTATGTTGCTGTGCAAGTGGACGAAACTACCGACAGTTCTACTAAAACCCAAGTGGTTTTTATAATTCGTTATATTATGTCTGGCATTGTACACGAACGGTTTGTAAAATTTGTAAATCCTTTAGGAACCACAGCTTCACACCTTACAGATGTAATTCTTCATGAATTAGAAAATCTTGACATTCATAAATTTCCAGAAAAACTAATTGGGCAAACTTACGATGGGGCGTCGACATTACCCTGCCGCGAATTTTATACATTGTTATGCCCACCAATTCAACTTAATTTTACAAAAGCTGCAGGTAAAGATAAAAGTGTTAAAGTTTTCTTTGTAAATTTACATGGTTTCACAACATTCTTTAGTCGATCCCCAAAACGCACAGCGGTTCTGGATAAGTTTGTAAAAGCTCGCTTACCTAGAGCAGCTCCCACGAGGTGGTATTTTAATGTACGTTGTGTGGAAACTGTGTTTGTTTATAGACATTCTGTGTTGTTTAGAAAAATAATCCAAATAGAAGAAGATTGAAAGACGATTAATCAAGCGCTTGGTGTAAAAGGCTTTTACAAAATGGAGATTTTATATTTTGGTTGAACTTCTTCCATCTTGTAATGCCCCATTGTGACATACTTTTTAATGAACTTCAAAAACGTAGTATAGACATTTTATCTGTAAAAAATTATATCGTCTCCTTTAAAAGTTCATTCCAAGCAGTTCGCGATAAAATTTTAAATGACCTATCCTCGGAGTTGCCTACAATTTCGTCAAATACTACTAAGCGATCACGTAAAAATTATGATTCTAAGCGTCGAGTGGCTTTGGAAGCGACATAATTCTTTCTGAAATACACCATCGGTTTAGTTTCAGTGATCATTTAGTGCCAACTGTTTTATAGTGATCAGTTTGAAAATTACAAAAACAATTTTCCGGATTATATTTTAAATTTGGTTAAAAAAACTATCCTTCTATAAATTTCTTAAAACTGAAAACTGAGCTACAAGTTATTTATGATCGTCCTGATTTCCGCGGTAGTTCTGAGGCTGTTCCACTATTTCAACTTTTTACGAATAATAACTTGAGTGAAACGTTTTCTGAAACTGTCAATTTATTAACTTTACTGTGCACACTGCCAATGACAACTGTTGAAAGTGAGCGTTGTTTTTCGACCTTAAATAGAATAAAGACCTTCTTACGCAACACAGACAGATTATCCGCTTTAGCGATGTTGAGTGTCGAGAAGTCATTTGTAAAAGGAATATGCGATTTTAGCGAACGTGTTATTCAACACTTTTCCACTGCTAAAGAACGAAGAATAAACCTCCAGTTAAGACCATTAATTAATTATTCGCGACATGCATCTCGGGGTACCATCGGACACGACACCTTCGGACGGACACCTTCGGACGCGTCCGAAGGTGCCCCAGTAGGTAGGTTCTTCAACGAGCCTAAATATTCTTTTTATTTTCAGCAAATGATAAGTATGGTTCGTACGTACAAAAGAAAGCCAAACAAGGGTTTAACCCCTAAAAATGTAATAAACAGTGCAATGAGAGATATTTTAGAAAACAGATCATCTGTAAGAAAGGCTGCTATTAACCATGGAGTAGTCAACTTTGCATGATCGTATTAAAATCTACTGCAAAAACTATGCTGAAGATTGAACCAAGACAGATTCAGGAGTTGAAGATAACATCTCTCTAATAGAAAATGAAGAAAATGTAGATCTTAAGTCTAAATACGCTACAAGAAAAGTTTTCAGTAACCAACAGGAATCAGATTTGGAAAATTACCTACTTTAATGTTCAAGCTATCATTATGGTTTAGGGTACAAAGCCACAAGAATACTAGCATTTCAGTTTACGAATAAACTTGGTGTCAGGTATCTCAGTATTTGGAATGAAAACAGCATTGCTGGTGAGGATTGGTTTTATGGAAAGACATGCATTTACTAAAGAAAACGTTGAAAGTTTTTTAAAAAATTTTAAAGACGTTCTTAACAAGGTCACTATTAAATACTCTGCACAACAAATCATAAATGTTGATGAGTCTGGTATTACAACAGTGTTACAGGCGCCAAAAGTGATAGCTCAACGTGGAAAAAAACAAGTTGGACAAATAACAAGTGGAGAGCGTGGAACCTTAGTAACATTTATCGGAATTATATGTGCGTCTGGCAGGTCCATTCCACCTGCATACATTTTCCCAAGACGACGCATGAAGCCTGAATACCTATTAGGAGCACCCTCGGGATCAGTTTGTTTTGAATCAGAATCTGGATGGAGTAATTCTGATATTTTCTTAAATGTTCTAGAACACATTAAAAAGCACACCCACCAACTCGATCATTATTATTGCCGATAATCACAAATCCCATATCACATTTCCTATAGTATTATATTGTAGAGAAAGTCAAGGTTGAGAACTTCTTTTGACGATTTTTTGATATCTAATCCACGATTCGTAATAAAAATTGATTTAATTCCCAGATTGCCGGCAGAACCTTATTGAGAAAACTGGTATATGGCCTTTCAATTCCCAAATATATTCCGACTCTAATTTTGTGGTATCAAATTACACTGTTGTAAAAGAACTGAATTCTCCTGATGTGATGAGCAAAGAGAAAAGTATTCAAAAAATAGTTCCTATTCATCAAAAAACTGATCGGCAAAAAACAACTAATTTCATTGGAACAATACATAATGAAATTGTAGGTAACGTTATAGATATTTCTATGAAGGCAAAAATAAATATTATATATATTAGGCCTCTTCCAACAATTCGTCAACCAACTAATAAAAGAGACCGGAAATCTAAGCCAGGTGCTTCTAGAATATATACTGATTCGCCTGAAAATCGAAACTTGAAGAAAAAGGAAGAAAGAAGTTAGAAAAACAAGAAAACGAAAAACTGAAATCAAAAAACAGTTTAAAAGAAGTCTTCGAAAACGAATCGTCAGGTGAAAACAGGATTAAAATTAAAAATAATGTTGAAAAAAACGAGTTAAAGGTGAAATCAGAAAATTTGGAAAATAAAGCAACAGTTAAAAGAAGCAAGGGACAAGATTTAAATAAAAAGAACAAAAGGAAATTAAAGAGAAAACAAAACAAAGAAGAAGATTCATCTGCGTCGGAATTGGAAGAAAATTTTTAAAAAAGTTTAAAGACTCCTACTCATCAGATTCAGATATTGGCATTGACGACTGTGAAGAAACTATTCCTCCGTATTTAGTCGACGATGATGTGTTGAATCCTGGAGATTATGTTTTGGTGAAATTTCCTACCAAAAAGAGAGAGAAACATTATGTTGGACAAGTTACTTCCGTTTTGCACCACGAATTTGAAATTTAGAAAAACTAAGACGAACGGATTAGTTTTGCCAGACGTTTTAGACATAGCCTTCGTAACGAGAGAAGATATTGTTTTAAAATTACCTCAGACCATTACATTTGCAGGAACTTCAAGAATGAAAACCCGTCTTCGCTTTGAAATTCAATATATATATATATTCAATAAGTTTTGAGAAGATATTTTTGTCTCTTTATTAATTTATTTTAACAACCATTTATAATTTTTGATTATTTCATGAAACAGAAGACCCAAGCCTAAAAATTTATATAGATTGGATTAATTCTAAATCATTTCGGAAGCCTTTGTCCGGAGGTACCCCGGGTCGGGGTACCTACCTTCGGACAAATGCAATGGTTTTTCTAAAATTCAATATATCCAGAACTATCTAATAAAAATAATGTTTGAACCCACTAGTGTAAAGTAAAATAAATGTATTTTCTAGGTATATACGAAAAATGTTAAAAATGTTTTAACGAATAATAATTTTTGAAAATATAAAAAACTGAAACCGAAGTATAAATCGATATAAATTATAACATTGTAGTTGTTGTGTTTTTATACAAGTTAAAGAACTGTACGTGTAAAATAAATAATAAGTGTAATTTGATCCTGGTTATTTATTAATTTCTCTCACTTATAAATGCGATAGGAAAAAAAACGATAAGATTCGTAACAATATTTAACTTCTCCTTAACAGCCCTAAATTCAAATATTTTTATAAAAATTAATGTTTACAATAAGATTTCAACTTAGTATGATTTAAATATCAAAATCAAACAGACGATTCAAGTATCTCCACCTGGTGGATGCCCGACGCAACATTTTGTCCATGTTACGCATATGAGTTTCATTTATATCCGTTTTTTGTTATGTAGGGGTGTACTATTGGCGGTACACGCCTTGAAATTCTATAAACTGCTACATTTCACCTGCGCGAAATTTCCAAGCTTACGATGGTCATTTAACTTGTAGAACCAAGGTGTCTAATTTTTTTGTTTTTTCAGCTGTGCGCGTGAATTTGTTGTAAACAAAAACAAATCAAAATTTAAAATATTTTGAAGGCATTTCAGAAACTTATTTGAATAATCTAACCCTGTTCAATTAATAAAATTCCACGTACACCTTCCAAATAGCTTCCATTAACTTTTACAAAAGCAATAGGTCACAAAATGAACTTACATAGAATGCAGAAGTATATATTCGTCATCATATTTTTTCTTACAAAATTTACAGCACACGATTCTTATGTACAAGTAAATAAATGTTTCTTTCTTCGAAAATACCAATGAATTAAAATGCTACAAAACAACTTTACAAAAAATAAATCGATTTTTTACACTCTAATATTAAAATATAAAATATATTTATTTGTTAGACACCATTAAAACATAGCACTTCCTATAATGTGGAATGTAGATGGACTTGTGTATTTTATTTATTCTAAAACCAAATTTAGCTATATGAAGATTTAAAACGATTAAGAGATAACATTCAAAACGTATTGACTTTTAAAACGTGTAATTATCAATAGTTATAATCACCACAGCATAAACAAATTTATAATAAACTTTTAATCAAATATTTAGAAAAACATAACAAGCTAGTTATCAGTAGACTAGTTATCGACGAGCATTTAAACTTTTTTAGCTTGCGCCTCTTGATAGCTTTGCAATCTATTAAATCTTTTGCTTTTGAATTGCCCGACGTTGTCAGAAAGCGAAGTGCGTTTTGAAAAGAAATCTACTAATGCTTTTGCGTTTAAAACAGAAGCTAGAAATTGCTCGATTGTGATGTACCATTCGATTTCGCCCTTTACGCTTGGATTTCGGTTTTTATCCGGAGACTACAAGAATTAGTAAAACATAAATGAATAGCAATAAAAAATAAAAACTTACATTGTCAATCAGTTTAACGGGATCGAGAGCAGCCGCCGCAGCAGCCGATAAAAGACTGTCTTCAGACTCGTCCCGGTTTACAAAGAACTGTTTACCGACGTCTCCCAGTTGGAACAGCAGCGTGCCGACATTCGCAATTGCATGGTACGTATCCTGCATTAAGAAAAAAAGTTGCAATGAAGTAATTTTGAATTGACGCATTTCCTTACCTGATCGTCAGGTTCTGCTTGAAAAATATCGTACACAGTTTTCCACAACATTATAAAATGTGGTTGAGTCATCTTAGGTACAGATTTTAGGTTGATTTTACTATCAGAACAACGTACGATTGCCCGTAAATTTGATAAACTTCTTACTTCCCAGGTGGGTTCACCGGCACCAATTTGTGTTGAGAATCCGTCGATTGATCTAAGCGATTCCATTGATCTAGAAAACAATAAAACTTTGTTACTCTTGGCTATTTCTCTAACGAGCGCCAATCAACACCAGATCATCACTCTCGGTATCACCCAAAGAATGTTGATGGACCAAATGTCATACGAAAGTTTTGTTAAGATCCATAAGATTAACCATAAGTAATTAGATCCGAGCATCAAAAATTGATAGTTTAACAGCATTACATAAGCTTTACCACGTGTTTTTACTAACGACTTAGTTGAGATACCTGGATTGGTTTAACTTCTATTATGAGTGAGTGCGATAAAATTTTGGCGGCATTATTTGAGGAAGGAGCAAAAAATGGTATGCATCTCCATTCTGCCTGCAAGAAAAACTTCACTCGGATTGCATGGCTATATTTGTGGTTCATCAGCGGGAAGATGAAATAGACAAATTAGTGCAGTATCGATTAGCAAATGCTTACGACTCCCGCTATCAGCACGACTGTTACATTCTATTTGGAAAAATTGCGTCAGTCCTCCCGATATTACTGAAGCAAAAAGTTTTTCAAACGAAAAACAATGACGTCAGTATTTCCTATGTGACCTTGCCGATTTAATAAAGTTTTCTGTCAGATGCTGGTGTCTATTCCAGAAAATACATACATAAACTAGTAGATAATTTCAAGGAGTTAGTGACTTTCACTGAATTATCTAGTCTTGACTGCATAGTTTATTTCTAAAAAAAACTGTGAATCAGCTTATTGGTGACATGTTGAAAAATGGTCGCAACAAGAACAGAAAAGCGGACCGTGCTAACTGCTACAAAAATACAATATTCCCATACAGTAGCGAGTCCCAGAACTTGTTTGGACTATTATTAATACTATGACTGAGTCAAGGACGAATTCTACGATTGCTATGAAAAGAAGGCAATCACTGTGTAACTTGTTGTTAACAGCGTCTACAATTTTTCTCAATTTGGACTTGCATCTTCATAGACATTATGAGTCACAGCACTTAGATAGGTAGATGTAATCTGGGGTGTGTAGCACGGAATCAGTACTGATTATTGTGCTCCCCCTTTCTGAACTTATAGCTCCTCCAGTAGGTTAAGTTCTCTGAGGAATCTCAGGACTGACCTTGGGTTGAGAGGAATGATTTCCAGTTCGACGAAACGTTTCCCAAAACAGTTCCACCTTCTGGAAAGCGTGGCTTCACATTCCGTAAGTAGATGGGCCGGGGTCTCTTTCGACGCTTAACAAAATCTGCATGTCGAGTTAGTTGTTACACCAATCTTAGCAAGATGTCCGCCAAGTCGGTAGTGCCCCGTCAGAAAACCAGTGAGAATTCTTAAGTGATTCCTGCTAACCTAAGCCTTGTGCTCTTTACCGGTTAAGTCACCTAGTAGAGCTTTTGGATTGCCTCAGCCCTGGTAAATTGATCCAATGTTCTGAATTTTCCTTCCGTTCTTCAGCCCGGAGTACTTCAAGTATTGTGTGCTTGCCAATACCACAGAAGGGCTCTGGTCCTACAAACGGTGTGGCTGCCTCTTTCCTGGCAAGGGCATCCGCCTGCTCGTTACCAGGAATTCCCAGTATGTTCTTTCTGCGACCCAAGCCCTAAGGTGATCTTATTACATGCCCCTAGTTTATTCAGTTTTTTTTTGCAAGTTCTTACCATCTTTGAGCTGATGACACAACTGCTCAGCGCCTGGCGTCACAGCACTTAATAGACATTCTTCATAGCATAGGTTTTTCAGCCTCATAAGTGTTGAGAGACAGGTTGTGTGTGAGGGAAAAGGGTTCAACGGATATACAGCCAAAAAGTCCATAGAAGGTCCCGTATAGTCCGAATAACATACTGAAACGATTTGCGCAGACGAAAATGAAGTGACCGAAATTTCACCACTAGTAATTGCTAGCAACACATGAAGATCAATTCAACTCCAAAAATACTAAGAAAACGTTTAACAGAATAGCGTTGTTCTGTTTGCCCAAAGACTAAACTCATGCACAAGTTGCATATAGATCAATGATTCGATGTTATTGTGAAAATAGTAATGGTTTCTGAGTAGGTATAATTTAATTTGGAACCCACATCTCAAACAGTACCGAATATGTTATTTTGATTGTATAGGTACTGGGTGTGAGTTTACAGATTGCAACATCTCACTCATTACAAGAAAATGTTTAAAATAAAAGTTGCTTGGCTACAAATTAACGTAATTAGATGGTGAACTTATGGTAGACCAAACAATTTTTTTTTAAATTATTAAAAAAAACACATAAATTCCTATACAATACATCAAGAGTTGCCAATATCCACGATGATAAAGCATAATTGTTTGTTTAATAATAAAATAAATTAAACATTTTTGTTCAGTTACACAATTATCGGTTTGTTATATAATCGCCGCTTAAAGTTCAGTATGATTCAATTACTAAGGATATAATAACGATATCAAGTTTATTTTTACTGTCAATGTACTTACTTAAAGGAATGAAGAATTGAAGTACGCAATACAAAACGGATAAAGCTGATTTAAGTACATAACTTTATCTAGTTACTGTACATTTATCACACATTTAATTTTTTTTAAACAATAAAATTTATTTTATTTTAAAATACACACTGGTATAACATTTTGAAAAATTCCACAATTATTTAAACTAGATAGAATATTCTCTCCATCATGGCCGTAGGAGAAAATATTTCCATAATACTGCTACTGGTTTCGAGGCTAATTCTTTGACTCAATAGAGACTTGATTTTGGATCACCTGACTTTCGACAAATATATTTCCCCAAAGTATTTAGGAATTATAAATAATGCGAATTAGTACTGGAGGATGTGGTTTTAGTAAATAAAACGACGAGTTCTCCTTATCCTCTAGTTTAATAAAATTTTTAGACAACCGGTTTCGGTACCGTCGACTATAACATTATTAAGTCACTATATTTATTGAACAAAGTTAAAGTTGAAAACATTCCACTTTTCTGAGGCATCTCTATAATAGGACAAATCAGCCACGTCTGAGAGTGTGGGGTACATAAGGGCGACAAGGCTAAAAGTCCTATTGACGGATTGAAAAAAGGTAAGAGAGCAGAAGTCACTAATTTTGCTTATTCCAATTCCGCCATTACGAATGGGAAGTAACCCAATTGACTAGGTTTGTCCATCCAAAGTGTTATTCGTGAGTCTCGAAATCTGATTTTATTGACGTGTCAAATCTTTCCATTATTCCATCAAACCATATAAACAGTATGTTAGCTTCGCCACGGCCCGGCAATTTTTTAAAAGGAAAAAGCAATTCTTCTGTTAAAGGCGAACCCAAAAGAGAAATATTTTCTGTTAAGATTTTGATTCCAGGGGATATAGTCTGAAAGTAAAATTGTTGGATCCATTCCTGTGCAAAAAAACAGCTCGCACTTTGAAGAGTTAATTTGAAGCCCAAGAAACGGCATTTTTCAACTAATAACTTAAAATCTTTGAAGGCCGTGTTTGCTTCCCCTGCTATAGTGCCGTCATCTAAATACCAGACATCGAATTCTGATTCCAAGGTATCAACTATTGGCTGGATAGCTAGAGAGAAACACAAAGGTCCCCAAGAATATACTTGTTGTGTACCTACTTGAGAGCATAGTACAGAGCCTCCAAAAAACAAAAACGATTTTCTTGAGTAACATTGCCACAGAAATGGATATAAAGTTAAAAACTGGATTTTGATCTGGGTTAGCATTTTGTCCCTTTCTACGGAATTAAAAGCGTTCTTAAAATCCACTTTCAGCAGCACTTTGTTGGAACAAGTGTTTTTCTTTAGGGAACATCTTGCGGCATATACAGCAGCCTCCACACCCACCTTTGGAACCGAAACCAACTTGTTTTGACCGAAGATATGCTCCCAAATTGTCCTGGACAGAGCCACACGCCAGTTTAGCTGCTAATCTTCTAAAAGTATTCCCAACTGCGACGGGCCTCGTCCCTCCATCTTTCCAAAGCTGTCAATGTCGCTCCGTAAAGAATGGATTTTTCCACTAAGCATTAGATTGATAACAGATCTCAAAGCCCATAAAAGTTGCTTTCAGCTGTGTCTGTTGCCGGGCGAGAGAAGGTCGTGTTGCAGGAGAATGTCATTAATACCGGAATCAGATGCTTTATTTTTGAGGATCTGGGAAACACAGGCGCCTTGACGGACATGGATGTTTTTGGAGAAGAGACTGATATGTAATTTCGTCTTTTTTAGCAAGAGTAGAAGTTGATGCTAATATTCTTATTGTCCCTCGAATGTCTCCATCCGATACCTTGAACTCTATGCTTTTGGAAAGCATAGATAAGAGTAGATGTTTTGAAGGAAGGTTTAATTTGTTGTTTTCGAAAGACTGAAGGTTTTGTTTCCCCTAATCAGAAATCTTTGGAGCTCTACAAACAAGAGTGAAAATATCTTCTCATGATTTCTTGTCATTTTTCATTACACAAATGTTAATCAACTTCTTGGTCACCATGTTCCTAGCTGCTTTGCTCTCTTCACCATTCTGACATTTTGCTTGTATTGGGCGAGCCTGTTTGTTAATCTTGTTCTTCTCCTTGTTCGTTAATTTTGTCAGTGAAGTTTTCTCTAGATGTAAATTCTTAGCCCAAATTCTACTTTGTAAGTCTTGACTGGCTTGCTAGCATCTAAAGGACACAATGGGCAATGTATATTGTTACTGCCAGCAGGTTGAGTAAGTTCCAGTTAGGAACACTTTTGCAAATCCATCCTTCGTCTTCTTGGCTCTGTAGCAGCAAAACTCTTCATCAAAAACTCTTCATCAAAAACTCTTCATCAAAAACTCCTGCACAAGATTAGTGGTACCAGGCGTCGCAAAGATCACGAAACAGCCAGTTAGGATCGTGGTTAGAGTTGTCTCTCAAATCCCAAAAGTCGTCAGATCCCATATGAAAAGGGAATAGATAGTTAGATAGATTCACAAATTGAGTTCAATTGGATAAGATAAGCTTACAAAAGTTTGTATGAATATTGATTTATCCAGCCACACACTCAAATGCGTTAAAAATTCTGTTGTATTAAGTTTTTATATCAACAATCAAAATTTAACTGTCACTGTCGCTTATCATTATTATATAACTATTAATATAAGAGAATCTCACTGACAGATGTTTAACAAACTACTGTCAGTTGTTCATCTATAAAAATTTTCAGTATAAAAAGCAAAATGGTAAAATAATAAATTTCGGCACATTAAAAAATTACTATGTAATTAGCACTATTTTTCTATCAAGAGAATAATATTTATAATTGTAGGTCATACTTCCACAAATTTAAACAACCTTAATTACATCATCAACAATGGTACGTATTTCAAGTAAAACATTAATAAAAGTAATGACCTTAAAATACAGCTCTTCACACTACTCCCACAAATTTAATTAGCAAAAGGTTCACTCGTTGCAGTAAATGTGGAAAGAATTCAAAATAGTGAAAGATCCATGTTGTCCAATAAAGCCAGTAACAAAAAGACCAGCAATAGAGGTAATACCCAACAAACCGCAAAAAAAGAAACTCTGTACGATCTGCAGTGGAGATATGATCCAACCTTGTTTTCAAGATGCGTACAAGACAAGATGTACATGTCGAGTAAGTCAATCTAATCTTATGCGATGATTCCGTAATTTATATTCAGTTTCAAACGCATAAATGTACTCCCGTGCGTATACCTTGTCCACCGGGTGACTGGAATAGAGGAGATTCTTAAGACTGGGATGATATTGAAAAGATAACAGTACTCACCGTTTTAAAAAAAATCGAAAACGTATATAGTGTTGAAAAATGTAATCAATTTATTAAATAATCAATATTAAAGCAAGTGAAAATTTATCGTGTATCTGAAAACACCAATAGCTATCAGTTACTAATTAGAACAGTTCGTTTTCAAATTCACACCCCTTATAATAAATCGGTAGTTATTATTTGTAGCCATATTGATCTTTCGTGAATGTTGAAAAATTGTGCTCGTATTTCCTTCGCTGTCTTCCCAAGTTCCTTTAATTAGTATTACAAAAATGTGTGATCAAATTATTGAAGAAGCTGCTGCAGAAATAGTAGTGGATTTATTGTCAGAAAAATCCTGGAAGATTTACCAAAAGTGCATCACGAAATTTTGTGATTGGTGCCTGATGAAACAAGTGGATGAAATGCATAGCGTGAATGTGTTAGTAGTATATTTTGCCGAACAAGCGAAGAAGTTTAAAGCTTCCAGTCTCTGGTCAGATTATTCCATGTTGAAAGCGAGTCTTGCGATAAAAATAATGTACCAGTATTCAAGACTAGTATTATTTCTGAAAAGGAAAAATGTTGGATACCAGACAAAAAAAAATCGAAAATCCTTAGGAAAGAGCAAGTTGATCGATTCTTAACAGAAACTCCGGATGAAAAGTTCTAAATGGCAAAGATAAATAAAAAAAATTGATTTCAATTAGAAAATAAATGTCAACTGTTTCAGGTAGCAACGAATATGGGCATTGCTGTGGCCTTAAGATCCGACGAACTGGTAAAATTAAGCATATATGGGATCAAGCATATTGGTATCTGTAAACAATACTAAAAATCACGTAAATAGAGCATTTACGATAGTCTCCAAAGACAACTCTACGATTGATTGTTTGATTGCCATTTGTAAAAAATATATGGTTCTACCCGTCGTATAATCAATGGTTCTACGGAAAGAGAAAACAGAGCATAGACGATTTTTTGTGAGTTATAGAAATAACAAATGTTCCACGCAGCCCATGGGTAAAAACAGTTTTGGAAGATTACCTAGGCCAATAGCTGCATACCTCAATTTACCTGATTCATCTTCTTACAAGGGCCACTGCTTTCAGCGCTCATCAGTCTCTTTCCTGGTCGATACAGTTGCGGATATTAGCGTTATAAAACGTCATGGTAGATGGAAATCCAATACTGTCGCAGAGGGGTACGTTGAAAATTCATTGGATAATAAGAAGATGATCGCCGAGAAAATTCTTCTAGAAAAAAAATCGGAAAAGGAAAACGAACCGTCATCGTCAACTTCCAATGGATTAAATCAAGTGAATGTTTGTATTCCAAATAATAAAATTAATCAGTTAACATCTATGCTTAGTATTAGTGGTGGTTCTAATATTAATGTAAATATTAATATGAAATAATAAATATAAATTGAGTTGGCTATGCTTTTTTCCCTATGGAGTAAAAGACTCCTTACTCCTCTTTCCAGGGAGTAAATCACTCATTATATAAGGGTCGTGCAAAATAGTATATAAAAAAACAAGGAATTAAGGTGGTTTTTTTTTTGGGTCAAGGGGTAAAAAATTTGAAGTAAGGGAAAAAATATCACTTTTGTTCCGAGGGATATACACTATTTTTGCCCTTCAATTCAAATTCAATTTTTTATAAAGCTTTTTAGACGGGTGGCAAGTTTGTCATGATAATTTGTCATTAGTTAGGGTATCAACAATCATCGCTAGTTTTGTGTGGGTTTTCATTTAATTTATTACTAATAAAAAT
Organism: Abscondita cerata; assembly: GCA_030710515.1. NCBI lineage: Eukaryota > Metazoa > Arthropoda > Insecta > Coleoptera > Lampyridae > Abscondita > Abscondita cerata. The sequence goes on along the minus strand of JALBCR010001775.1, from coordinate 123,254 downwards.
GGGTGATTTTGTCTTGAATTCATATTTGATCACTAGGGAGCAAATGAGTTACTTTAGTCTTCTGTTATTCGGGACTCAAGTAAGTACTGAGTACCCGAAGTGCAACAAAAGAACTTATTTACTGATTTTTAGTAACATCCAACATAATATGTTGATTGTGTCAGAAAAAGATATACTTTAATTTTTAATTGAACATAGTAAATATCTATGTCATTTTTTCCGTGGTACACACGGTATACAACGTCTCACCATAGAGTATTGTCGCTAAGTTGGAACCATATGGAAAACTTTTTTATTATTAATTTTAGGAAAAACTTATTCTTCATGAAAAGTTCTACATGTTCTAAATCACAATCATCAGATATCAAAGTCGTATAAGCGGTTTGCCAAAAAATAAAAATTTCACTCAAAACTTAAGTCTCCTTTAGATTTGATAATATCGAAAATTGTTGTTAAAAAAGTTGATCAGAACTAAAAACTACACTCAAATGTGCAATTATGTTCATTTACATTAAAAAATATTTTTAACATCAACATTATCAATGATATTGTGAGTAAAATTAACCCGGTAATTCCGAAAGTATTAATTGCTTCTACATAATGTTAGGCGAAAAATAGCGTTAGCTCAGAAGGACCTAGCAGATCAAGAATGTACCTACTGTATTCCCGAAGCAGTGGGTGTTGAAGGTTCTTCGGGGGTACTGCTTAGAGTGTCAATTGCAATGCTCTGTTGCTCAAGCACGTCAAAAAAATCTGCCGCTTCAGATGCTATCTCGGTTCCCAATTCGTTTCGAACCGGAGATTCGATATCAGCCATGCACAGTAAAGGAGGCAAATGTATAATATACAACAACTTTAAGCGGTGAGCAGGATCTGCCGAGCACGTCAATCCCAAAGCTGCCACCAATTCTCTAAAGTTTAAATAACCATCGCGATTTTCATCAAATAACTACAAGATGAAAGTTTAACGAAAAACCAAACAACAGCAAAAACTTACCCTGAAGATTCTACCTGATAACGATTCCGACTGCTCTCCTTTCCCCCATGGCGAAAGAGCGGCAAACAATAATTTAAAATATTCAAAATCTACCTTGTAGCCTTCATAAGGTTGCTGAGTAACATCATACTTCTCAGACACCTGCTTCTTTTGACTTAACAATTCTTCCCTAACTACGCTTAAAATATCTTGTATTTCTTGGGCAGAAAAAAAATTGTCATTAATCACACTTCTTATCACATTTCGTTCAGAATTATCTTCTAATTCTTGCACTACCCGTAATCTATGTTTCAAACGTTGTCTTTCTATTTGGCCCGTTGTTAAAAAACCGTATTTTGTGTACGCCTCGTAGATCAGCGTTTGAATAGAAATACTCTGCAAATAACGTACTCAGTTAATAATTTCAAACATATCAATCAACTATACTCTTTTGAGTGTCGTAATCCTTGTTTCTAACAGCACCCCTCCCTTCATCGTTAAAAATACCTATCAAATACTCGGAAAGAAGTTGCATAGCTTCACCCTCATCATTACACTGCAACAACTTGTTTTCATTCCAATCTAAGATCATTAAAGCAATTTGAAAAATTATTTTAGCGCCGTCATAAAAAAAGCAATCCATTACATTAACTGCGCTCTCGTAAGGCATCACGCTTAGAAAAATTGTTAGAAACCAGGACAACGAAATTATATTAATCATTCCCAATTGTTGTAGTTTTGCATGCAGAGGCGATAAGTATTCGGAAATTAAGTTATCAAGAACGCCTTGGTCGACCACAGCACCAACTACTCTGGTATTGTAGTAATCGGGTAGTAAATTTTCACATAGAGTTGCCAGCAACCAAAATGCCTCTTCTTCTGCACAGTATATCAACAAAACCGAAGCAACAATATTCATGGCTTGACAATATCCGATGTTTGGATTACGTAAAGCGTAAGCACATAAAATTCGGCGTAAAGCATCAATACCAACAGCATTTTGAAAAGCGGGGTGCTCAGGTAATGATCTGTGAAGATCACGTTCTATTTCATCATTAGCGGTTGATTGCTTCAACAGTGCCTGATCAACTAAAGATCTATAGTATCCGGGATAAGTTGCCTTTTCATTAGCCGCGCCAGAAAACGACATCCATATATCCATTCTCAAAGAATCAGGAATTCCCTGTAAGACAAGTTTGGCGACCTCGCTAGTTCTATACATTGACACGCCTCTTCCATACTCATTAAAATGAAGCTCCCATTGTCGCTCTTTCCCTCTTTGTTTTTTAGAAACTTCTGGTATCGGACTAAGAGGAAAAGCGTCATCAGTGGAGGTTGAGTTTTCCAAGCCATTATCTCTTCGGCTGGGGATAAAGAATGTGCATCTCCGCTGCTGTTGCTTTTCAAACTCAATGTTTCGAACGAACTAAAACACGACATCCTGAGTTATAAGTTCTTTTTTAATGGTACTCATACTAACGGTATTTGAGTTCTTGCCAACAGTTCAGAAATTTTCGTTACCAAAAATCGCGGTCTGATACTTGAGCAAATAAAAAATTTGTTTTCTCAATTTCGTTTTTAGTTGTAACTATTATTGCTTTATCAAGATCGGTATTTTTGACGTTGTTTTCTATATTTTCCACCAATTTAATGTCACGTAGAGGAATGACCAAGCTTACTAAATATTTTACCTGCAACAAAAATAAGAACAATAAGTAAGTATAAGTAGGAAGTCCAAAAAAGCACAATATATGTCAAAAAACACATGAGAAATGTTATCCGAGGTATGTACGCATGCAGATAAACAATCTTTTAAATTTTGAATTCATTAACTAAAGGCATTTAGCGAAAAGTACTGAGCCGAGCCGCTAATTGTAAAATATAATAAAATTTACAACTGCATGTGGTCCAAGGTCAGTCGCGAATTCCTCAATGTCGCGAACATTTTGTTGAATTTTACCAGTTTGTATATGTTGTGACCTCCGTCGTCAATTTCGTACTAAAAATACGTCTCTTTATGTTGCACAATTAATTGCGTTGAATTTTTGTCGAAAAAATATGTTTTTGCTCATGTTGCGTCTACATGGCATATCTCGAAAATTTTATCAACATGCAGCTGGGATGCATTTAGATATTGCACACCAGGTAGGAGTTTGCACTTTACGTAGTGTCTGTCAAACGTTTGGATGGCGCGTCATTTCGTTAATTCTATTCAACATAAATTCTGAACGCTGAAGTGCGCACAACGACTGTGACTATCACTTTCTAGTATATCTTCGCATTGAGGCACAAAAATAGAAGGTTTTTGAAGAAAAAACCTTCTAGGGTCCATTTGTATCATAACACCCTACAGAATACCAAAACTTTACTCTATAATTAGGTTTAACGTTTCTACAATGTTTCATTTAGTGCACATAGTTATCCAAGTCAAAACTGGGATGTGAAGTGTGCGCACTCAGTATGCACACACGATAATTTGTAAACGGCTCGAAATGTTACACGCCGTTTTAAATTCTCTATCTCTTATGGTTACCGAGATACCATATACAAACGTCGAAATTTGCCCACCCTGTACATTCAATATATACATGATATTATTGCTAATTTTGAACTTATCCTAATAATTTAAATTATAATAATTAGAAAATTGTTAATATTGTCGGCTAACGCCTCGGCTGAACAAACTTCTATGCTCATCACTTAATATTTGCCTTCTACTCCTAGTAACCTAATATACTATTATACATTCAAAAATGTGAACATAATAATACGTCAGCATACATGTCTACAGTTATCATGTTAAAAATTACTCTCAACTTGTCTCCCAAATCAAAATTCCGTACTTTAGTTTAAGTCCGTGTAGTACGCGGACCTTTAATATTGCCTGATACTTTTGAGATCGATTTTTAAACACTTTCTTTGGTCAATATCGGCTTTCAAATATTTCACGTTTTTCAACTTATTATTTGAAATATCAAAGTCAAATTTTATTCACACTTAGGGTGGTAACGATCTTAACTGCCCACGCTTCGCTTTCAACATTACAGGGTATGAGAAAAAAATGTCAAATTTTGTAACCGAAAATGATTAATAACTTGATAAAAATCAAATGGAACACCCTATATATTTTCCCCTGATCGATGTAGAATTAAATTCTCTAAAACTTTGTAATTGGTGTCTGTCTACCAAAACTCAATCCGTGAAAATTGTTTTTTTATCAAAAATACACGTTTCATAAAAACATTTTTATTGACGAAATTGATCATAAAAATTTACAACAACATCGCTAGACAGATTATTTTAAATAACCGAAAGGAATATCTGAATAAGGAAATGTCAAATATGAGAAGAATTCCTGGTAAAGGTGGCAGTATTTAAAATTTGTTTTTGTCAGATATTAATACGGTGCTGTACGCGATAAGAATGGAATTTGTTTATACGTAACGCATTATTTACATGGGTCTTCAAAGCTCCAACGTTTTCTGCTATTTGTCGTACTCGATTGGTAGGTTGTCAAATGCTTTATAATTTTGAGCTGCCAATAAACAACACTCTTCTTCTTCTTCCGGTGGAATAAACCATACTAACAGTCGCAAAAAACAAGAAAATTTTGGATTCATCCACTTCTTAAAAGCAGACAGTTGATGGGCGACTTTGTAACATTGTTTCACGAGATAAGAGATAAGAAAGGATAGTTCAAAATTTTTTAATTACTTTCGAATGTCTGTTGCCAGTTTCGATGAATTATGTGCAAAATTGCAGAATGCTTTACAAAAAGAGGACAACATATGTTGCGGTTACACTCAGGTAAGTAAAGAGAATCACAAATTATACCACATTTATTTATTTTATCAGAATACAGAAATAGTAAAACATTATAATTACATCGAAGTAATGTCACTCAAACAAATGCATATTTGCGATTCTTCGGAAGAAATAGAATATGAGAGGGATAATATATTTTGTGAAAATTCTACTGATATAGTGGAACTGGAACTGGGTCGTGATGTTTGTGTACTTGGAGGCCTCAGAATAGTAGAAGAAGCATCACAATTTTGCACTGTGTCCTGCGAAGCTTCTTGCGCTGTACGACGGTGGGTAGCTGCTAACATTGTTTGCGGAAATATTGTCTGTTGAGTATAGTTTGGTTGAACAGAGTACAATGGTGGAATTATTTGTGGTGGAGTTTGTACATTATCGTTCCTCATGTGTATATTGTTTGCTGGAATTGTATTTTCTCTTCGCTTGATACACTAAATTAGTCGAAGCACTCCAATCTGAAAATCACAGATTTGATCTTCCGTTAAATTGTTAAGGGAAGGTACTATGTCGTTTTGATTCTGGTGGCAATTCTACCTCATCAGCTTTATTTTTCTTTCGTTTTGATGACTGTATAGTGACAGTTTCTCTCTCGTCTTCGTTGATATCCGCATTACGGTTTAAACTATCTTGGGTATCATTTTGCACAGTAACTTTTTTAAGAACAATAATTGGTAATGATATACATATTTTCTCAGACGATTGGCAGGAGCACCGGAACGTGACATCTCATTGCATTCTTTCAGATACTTTATAAAACTGTCCTTCATGTTGGTCCACTTCTTCGTAACACATATCCCTACAAAATAAAAGTCATTTAGAGTGATAATAAAGTTAATTTTTACAGGTATCTTGCTACAGGGTGTTCCTTTACCAACCTCCATCACAGATACAAGTTAGGAATTTCAACAATTAGTGGCATTGTTCAGCAAGTCTCTCATGCTGTATGGAATGTTTTAGTTAGATAATGATTGCATACCTAAACCGACAGCAGAAAAGTGGAAATTAGCTACAGATAACTTCGACAATCGTCCCAATTTTCCACACTGTATAGGAGCACTCGAAGGAAAGCACATAAGCATAATAAAATTCGAATCTGATCTACCCTATGTATTCGTTGGGGATGAAGCTTTTGCGTTGGATGATAACTTACTACGCCCTTTTGGTGGCAAAAAAAAAAGTTTAACTATCGTTTAACTAGGGGAAGAAGGTATGTCGAATGTCCATTCGGCATCTTTTCTAATAAATGGAGAATATGTCATTGCCCGTTAAACGTATCAACAGAACTTGCTGTGGATATAGTTAAAGCTTGCTGTGTTCTTCACAATTAGGTTCGTGATAGAGATGGATATAATCCACAGGATACCTTCACAATAGGTGCTGATTACTTTGTTAGTGACAGAGGAATGATACCTTGGCAACATTTAAAAATATAAAGAAAATATTTGGCAACAGATGTTAATATAAATAAAAGAATTACCTACATCATTTTGTCCTTCTTCTGAGAGTTCGTCAAAGTTGTTCTTCAGATTCTACAAATTTTCTTCCAGCTCTCCAATGTCTTGTTTCTATTTTTATAATCATCACTTATTTTATCCCATAACACTGGCCGCTCTTCAACAAGTGAAATTAGTAGTTCATGATCTATTTCAATAACCATTTTCGTTATTATTATAAAATTTCCGCTGTTTCAATAATACAACATCTGTAATATAAGTACAAGAAACAACACACGGCAAGTATGCATGGTGCTATACACTAGTGTGTTTTTCTGTCACCGTACACGGGTTCGACGAACGCCTGCGCCGTGCCGTTGCAGTGAACCTGCCGTGCTGCAACGGCAGCCGTGTACGGCTCCGGCAACAAACCGTCTTGTGTGAAAACTTGCATTTATAATAATGTGTTTCCATTAAGCACGGCGACGTAGCCGTACACCGTACACGGTCACGTTAAAAAACCGCGTGTGTGAAAGGGGCTTTACTAACAATACAAAGATACAATTAAATTGCAATAGAATAGACAATTACTAACATAACCGTGGCAATAATAAACTTTTGACGAGTTTCACGGTTAACAGTGAATTTTTTGTAAACAAACATGTATAGCAAAATTGTAGAGAATTTAATTCTGGATCAATCGGGCAAAAAATATACAGGGTGTTCATCTGATTTTACTAAGTTATTTGTCATTTTCGATTACAAAGTTTGACATTTTATTTCTCATGTCCTATATAATCGATGTAAACTTTTAAATCATGGACAGTTAGGGTCGTTACGGTCCTAACTGCAAACTCGACGACAGTTTTATAATGTTTCTGGTTTCGGAATAACAGGTTTCTTGGTAGCCATGGTAAAATGCAAGTAAAAGCTGGAAAAACAAAATTTTGTAAGAAACTAATAATTTTTAAATCAAACATGACCATTTCAATTAAAACATTAATTGGCCTTAAAGCATTAAACAATAACTTTTAGACTGCTTTTGAGGTTACGTAATATAAATTCAAATCAAGCAATTATTTAAAATCACTGTAAAGTATGCTTACCGTTACACAAAATATCGCAATAAAAAGAGTTTTGAAAAAAACTGTTTTTTATAAAGATGAATAAACGCAAAAACTGGAAGAACCAAAACTTGTCAAACAGATTCGAATTGATAACTCAAACTTCTGTCAGAGACTGTATTTTTGAAAAAGGTTGTTGAGATTTAGGTAGTAATAACTGTAAGATTTGTGTAATTACATTTTCCATTAACAAAATTACAATTATTTCTTTTTAATATTATGTAGTTCAGGTGAGGAAATATATTTCAATAAATTCCATAAATGATGTAGGTACGTAGTTACAGTGATAGGTAAATATTTCTTCCTATAAATTTTATTTAAATGATTCATTCCTTTTGAGTTTTCATTACTCGACCGTTTTATTTCATGAAGGCATTCCACCTCACGAACCATCCTCTTTTACCGCTGAGCTATTGCGCATCCCCTATTTATGTTAGATTTTGATTCAATTTGAAAACTTCCCAACCCTAATACCACTAAAGTGCCGTTTCTTTTCTGTTTAATTATATCGCCCTTTACACCCCTAAGCCCTCAAAAGTCTTAAATGAGAGACGGGGTCAAATAAAATAGATAGATTAAAACAATATGTGTTTCATATAAGCCAAGAATACTTACCCTACTTTCGAAGCAGATATAATTCTGTGACAGAAATAGCCGCCCAGAAACGTGTTTCTTATTGAAGGGTGTCATTAATGTGCAATCAATAGAACCATCTAATTTCTCATTCACGGGCAACCTAAACATCAATCTGTAAGCTTCCGAATGCACTCGTGCGTCGAGATCCCTTTTTAAAAAGGATGCTTTTTTTGGAACGTTTTTACTAAAAAACAAATATCACTTCAACAACGATTTTGATACTTTAAGAAAGACATACCTTAACTTGTTTAATAAATCTCTATCTTCATTAAAACATCGTTTATCATCAATTAAACTAAAAACACATCATTTACTAACATTGTGTGAAAAAAAAAATTATTACCTTTTTGCTGCCAAGTCGGCCAACTGCTCCATTAAAGCGTATGTTTCATTTTTCTTTAAAAACATGCTAAAATGATATTCCTTTTCTCTAGTCGCTATTCTAATAGAATCAGCAAATAACAAACTATTGGTTTTTCCTAATTCTGTAACTTCAGACCATCGTATTACTAATTTTGTGTCTAAGCCCAATATATAGGCATGAAAGCATAAATAGTTTACCGATAGATATAGCCAACCTTGTCGAGGGAAACTGCCTTTCCAGTAACTGAAATTAATAAAAAAGTTTAAAATATACATTTTACTGTAGATTTGCTCGTAAACTTTATTTACTTATTTCAAAACATGAGTATTAGGTGTTCTGCAAAATGATAATATAGTAATAAAAAATGACTAGCCGAAAGCTCGTCCTATCGGACGGGTTGTAGATGTACACTGTGTCCAAGATCAGGATTCGCACTATGGGGATCTCGGAAATAATAATAGAAAACGTCCGATTGAAAAACTGACTATGCCATGTTAAAAAAGTCCATGGCAAATTGTCATGACAAAGTTTTTGTATTTTTGCTCTAGCATTTATAATAACGCTAGAAAAAAACATTTTTTTCAAATATCTCATAAACAAAAAAACATCATCAATTTTTATTGGTCACCTAATTACACAACTTTTCCCCCATTTAACCGGAGTTGTATCTATTATCATTTGTGAGATCCCCATAGTGAGAGCCTTTATCTTGGACACAGTGTATACCTAATTTAAATAAAAAAACTACATAAACCCAAGCCCCCCTGATAGACCTCCCTACGCGAACCCCCCATTCTCCCCCGGAATTCGATGCTGATTCCAATTATATATTTTTGACCTAGGACCTACAGGAACTAAGTCTATAAAGGACCTCACAAACACATAAATTTTGAATGAGTATATAGATAAGTGCAGTCACCAAACTCTAATAATAATTGATACAACAGATAATGCGAAGTAAATATTTTGGGTGAGTTCAAAAAATACTAAAAGACGATTACTATTACCACATAAAGGGGTATGTACGAACCATTGACGAAACTTTTGTCTGCTCACCTTCAAACAAGGATAAGTTATGCTTAAAACTGACTTTAAAAATGTTTTTAATTTTGTAGAGCGTGATTGTTTATTAGATCAAATTAAGAGTTTATTTATTTTTTGTGGCAGTGTTATGCTGAATCTCCTAACTTATTTTTTGGTGAACATTTAAACCCATCTTCAGTTGGCGTACAACAAAATTAAAGTCTGTATTTAATGTATAGTATCTAGATGAGGCCAGTTTATGTGGTTATCCACATATTGGTCTTCCAGATATGAAAACTCTTAAGTAAAAATATTGGTTTGGAATTAAATTTTAGCAAATGTGAATTATTTTTCTGTTCAGGTACTTTAGACCAAACCATCTTAACTAAATTAAGAGAAATTGCTCCCAATATTCGTATTGTCGATAGTCAAACATTAGAATTACTTGAATGTCCTATTTTTGTCCCTATTTCTTCAGATACTTCCTTCCCAAAATTATTTAACTTGAATATTTTGATAAGTAGGTTATCGCTCCTCAACTTTCATATCGCCTATTTTTTTACTGAAAAATTGTTTTTCTTCTCCAAAACTAATTTATCTTATGAAACAGCTTGGAAACATCTTCATTTTTGTGAAAATTTTGATTGCCAGTTGAAATTATGTCTCGAATCAATTGTTAAAGATATTCAATGAATTTAGGCGTCGCTTCCGATTACCACAGGTAGTTTAGGTGTCCGAAGAATTACTGATATTTCTTTACCGGCATTTCTTGCTTCTGTTCATTCGGTTCTCACCTTGTCAATATAATTCTTAATAATTCTTCAGAAATTCAGTTTTAAAAGGAAGCCATATCAGCCTCGAACGATTACCCTAAATGAGTGTATTAAAAAAATGGGATCTTCTCAATCTTAAACGTATCATTGAATCAAATTTATCTTTTTGGAATGATATTGATATCGCTCGCTTTTGAGCTGTGCAAAATAAAAAGTCTAGTGCTTAGTTACACCCATTTCTTCTTCCAACATTGGCTCCCTTATAGATATTGTCTCAGTCTTTCTTGTATAAAAAATGTTGGACGATTCTCTCGCCACTCAGAAATTAATAAAACTTTACATCGCTCATTAACATCGATTAACATTTCTTCAATCCTTGAACCAGGTGGTTTATCTCTTACGTTAATTCCTTGGAGTGAATTTACTAATGCCGCTGGTTTGGGATGTCACTTGCGAATACACATTAGTCGCTTATTATTTACCACACACCATATTCTCATCTGGAACTGCTGCTGAAATCGCATCGCTCAGGAAAAATCTAAAGTCCATCTGTTCAACCAATTGTAATTTTGTGTCGTTTGCGGTTGAAACCATAAAATTAATTAATTCCATACTATTTATACGTGTTTTTTATACACGAGATGTCGCAAGACATGTATTTCACTTTTGTTAAATAAATTCCATTAGTCATCAATTAAATGTAATTTTTGGTAATTTATGTAGGTAATTAAATGAAAATAAAATAGGAATAGAAACTGATTACAATGCTTACTCAATTCAATTCAATTCAATATTTATTTTGTCTTAAAAAATTTCTATAACAAAAAATTCAGTTTTTTCCTTTACCATATCAAAAAATAAACAAAAACAACATAATATTTCATTAAATTATAATTCAACTAATTCCTGTTTCCTTCTTCTACCTTCCATCCCTCTCTTCTCTAAACTTTTAGTATTTTTCTTTTCCTCTCCTCCATCCCTTTCCTCATCCATTGTTTTCCTTCCCCTTTCTCTCCAAGTAGTAACTTCCATTCCTTTTCCTCATGTCTTGTTTCCCTGCATCCCTCTTTTATATGTATTATATTTTCCATTCCCATTCATCCCCACACAACCTGCATACTCTCTCCTCATCACTCATCCAATATTTATTTTCCTTTTCTTCATTACCCATTCTGAACCTCGCAATCATTCTTATTTCATTCATTCCTTTTCCTTCTGTTATGTACTTTGGTGTCTTGTCTGTCATTATTTTTATGTATTTCCTTCCTTTATTTTTGCCCTTCTTTCCTGCTTCTGAGTATCTTTATCTCTTGCAATTATTTCCTCTTCCATCTTTCTCCCCCCCTCTCTTAATCTCTTTATCTCTTCTCTCGCGTATCCCACTCTTTCATAGTATTTTCTTGTTTCTTCTTCCCCATATTTTACCTTCTGTGCCTCGATCTCTTTCCAAACTTCATAAAGTATTTCATTTTCCTTCCTACTTCCCATTTTTTCTTCATACCTTACTGCAATTCTTCCTGCTTGTATCCTTATTTTTCTATTTCTAGCTCTTCTTCCACTATATACCCCGGTGTCTCTTTCTCTAGTCCTAACGTCCACGTCCAGTATTTCTCCTGTATTTTCTCCAGCTCTTGCCATTCCCTCCAACCTCAAATCTCCGCTCCATACAGTACCACACTTCTTACCAACTTTTCAAACATCCATCTCCTTTTCTCTATATCTTTACCAAATATCCTTTCCCTAACCCCCATACTTGTCCTACTATTCTATTTCCTTTCATTTTCATCTCTTTTATATGGTCTCCATCTTTGTTATCATATCTGATGTTGTAACCTACAATGCTTACTCTATAAGTAGGTAACAATAATAACTTAATTCAAATAATGTGCCTTTAATTCTTTAGGAATACTACTGTAAACCTCACATGCGTTGAACGTAAATGAACGACGAAATTATGACAAAACGATACTTGGCATGTTAATCTATGGGAGTGTCTGATGTTAATGTTATGAAAATAATGACTAATTTTTTTAAGTAAAAAAGAGATGATGTAGTCACAACCCAAAATACCAAGCAAGAAAGGTAAAATTTAAATAAGTTATTGATTTTAAACCAACTATTTTTTGTGAAACGTTATCATATTTTTGTAAGCCAAATGTAAATCTACATCTCCAATTTGCAATCCTTAGTTTAAATAATAAACCCTGGCAAAGAAGTTTCCGTAAACTTAATGTTTCTATATAATCGCCAAATTACTAAATAGGACTTTTTTTTATTAAAAGAGAGACGTGCTCTTGAAAACGAAGTTTCTAGTCAAAGATAATTATTAGGTTCCAGCAGGATTTGTTGTGTATGTATGAGTTCATTATTTATTTAGGATGTTAGTAAATAAGTGCGACAAACTTTAGGGGCTCATTCTGCATGAAAAATAATGACAGTTTACTATAAAACCTATGTTCGCAAATGCTTCGTTTTTAAGAAAACTTTAACACCCCGTATCTCTGAAAACAAATAATTTGAGGACAAACGTTTATATAGTAAACTGTCATTATGTTTCATGCAGAAAGATCCTCTAAAGTTTGTCGCACTTCTTTACTAACACCCTGTATGTAGTTTCAAAGTATTGCAAATTGAGATGTTTAATTTGAGACTATGACCTTGGAGAACAGGATTAAATGAGTAATACAACTGGGTACCATCAGAAGAATGAATATTGACATTACCTATGGTGTTAGTAATGTCTAAGATATAAAAAAAACAGCATAGGTCCCAAAACAGACCCTTGGAGAACACCTAATGTCATGAACTCGAAGGTAGAAGAGGCATTATCAACCACAACGTTGTGAAATCGGTTACCAGTTAAGATTTATAAAGTCTAATGCAAGTTTCATCAAATCTGATATATTCTAGTTTAGCGCACAAAGGCATACGAGTCAAATGTCGTCGAAAAGTCTAATAAGGTAACAACGGTTGCAAGGCCTTCATCAAGTGACCTAAGAATATTATCTGTCAAGTATAGAAGCAAAGTAATTGTATTAAATCCCTTACGAAATGTTAACTTAGTTGAAATATTTCGCAGCTGACGTATGACTATCATAGTTTTATTTTATTTATTTTATCATTTCACACTGGAAGTATTTACAAATACTAGTAGGAAGCTAGACATAATTTATTAGTAAATAGTCAAAAAAATTAATACGATTACAACGTTTATTAAACTTTTTTTTTCTAAAACGTGGCAATTAGATGTGAAGTTTTGTGACGTAATACTTATTTAATGATTGCAATAGAAAAACTTTCTCCCTACGCAGGACTAGATAAAATAAAAGGTTCTTATTAATACTTGAACGTAAGAAAACCAAGTAACTATATAAATAAGTGATGATATACCGTATGTATCTCATCTAAATAATTTTCCATTTAATAAACCAATTATCACAATTAACTTAACATACTTGAGTAGCATGTAAGCGTGTCATTATGGTGCTTTTAAATAAATAGTGATAATTAAAAAAACATTTATACTATATTTTAATTAATAAATCGCACTAATAAGTATAACACGTTATTCGTTCCAGCATTAAAATGTAAAGAAAGTGCGGACACTTTCACTAATTTTAAACTCTTTATCTTATACTATTAGCATTTGTTCTGTTATTAAGTATTAGTAGCGGTACTAGTTGCAGAGCAAAGCTTCAATTCGACATAATCTACACAACTTGCGAACACAAAAAATGTGACTTAAAGACAATTGTATAAGTAACCTGCTCAATTCAAATTTGGAGGTCACGAACGTTGAGTCTTGTAAAATGAAAAAACTGTTTATTTTTTGAAATCACACATTAAATTTCCTCGCTATAGCATTGTTATTTAAAGGGATAGCAGGATGACATTTTTACCATGTTTTCTAGAATTATTAGCAATTACTACACTGTAATAACATACCAACTATTGCAGTATATCCTCTAAAAAAGCTTATCTGTAACCTTTATAGTCAATGTTGTAAATTAAAAAAAGTACTGAGAGTCAGGTAATTTTTTTATTAATTTGTAGAGAAAAGTGTCTGGTATATGCAAACTATTACGGGTGTTCAATTAAAAGGTACGAAATGACACTGTTGATATAAATAAAGACTTTATTCAAAGTATACACCATAGGCCTGAGCACAACGATCCTAATTCCGTGTTCCTAAAATTCCTGTTAGCGTGACGGGACCCAGTCCTTCACAGCGTCTTTAAATTCGTTATACGAGTTGAAGCGTTTCCTTTCAAAGTTTTTTCAGGAGACCAAAAATCGCAGACTGATATGTCTAGGTTGTAGGGCGGATGGTAAAGCTGCTTCGACTTGACCTTGGTCAGTTCTGTATGTATGACCCTGGAGACGTATAGACGCGCGTTATCATGGAGCAGAACTACACACTCCGTGAACAACCCCGGTCTTCTATTCTTGATGGACCTGCGTAGACTTCGGAGTGTCTCACTGTACACATAAGTGGTAATGGTTCTTCTGTGTGTGAGAACACCATCATGTCTCACATGCACTGCCGCGAAGTCTCTTTAAAAGAGCCTCTGCTGTCTCCTGCCCATGAGTACGCCCGCGCATGTTGTATTTTTTTTTTCCATACGTCGTAAAGTTTACATTTAAATCAAATAATAATTATCGTAATCCTTCATATGACGTTTTGCGTTACTGCTTAACACCGGTTTCAAGGTAAGTTTGTTTGAAAGGTGTTATTCAAAAATTTACTAATTCAAAATACATACTTAAATAACGGACAACATGTTTATTTACACTCGAACCGGTGGAGCATAAAACTGCCTAGATGGTCATTCGAAAAAGTTTTCAAGAACGTATTTTTTTCAATCCCATTTTATTTTTATATTGTCAACAGCTTATCAATGTAAAAATCCAAATGAGTTTTTTCGGTGCACTCTGCACAGGAAAAGTTGCGTTTTCAGAGTGGTAATATTGGTAGTAGGTACTATACAGGGTAATCCAAAAGTATGGAAACCTGCTTATATCTTGAAAACCGCGAGGATTAGCGGTATGAAACTTTGGGGAATTAAAGAACTCAATTAAATGAAACATCATAATAACACATTAGGACAGCGCTTCAAAACTTATTGTACAAACAGTGACATATTAAATGATCCTCTATAAAACAACCAACAATACACCAATCGTTTTCGTCTTTTTTTTTATTACGTTTTAAAGTTGCAAATGTTAAGTTCAAATCACAATTGTTATCAGAAAATGATTCTTCTCAGATGATTAGTAGAATATTATACAATGTTATCATTAAGGTAATTAGAGGAAAACGTAAATAATGTTGAAATGAGCATTATACTAAAATCGATACTTGGTGATAAAAAGAGATAATCGGAAAAATTTACTATGTTCAATATACATTTAAGTGATACCGTTTGTTTAATGTCATTCATGTATTAATTAATTATTCTTGTATTTTTCTAGTTTTACAGCCTCGAAAAAGCCCTCACAATGAGGGGCGAAACGTCGGCAATCGCAACTTTTTAACTTGTTTGTCCTTCCTACCTTCACAAAGAAGGGGCCCTAAAAGACAATTTTTATTTAAGGATTAATTTATTCAAACATTTATTTCTGAAAGTGGACTAGTTATTATCACGCAGCGGTTACGTATAAATCACGTGTGGTGGTGCGAAAAAATTATATTTCAATTATTTCTTATGAGGCTTCAGGTTGTGGAAAAGCTCAAATTAGACTTTAGGGAATTAAAAAAAAGGCAAATATCAATAACAAACAATTCCATTTATTAAAAAGGTGTACTACTTTATCACCATTTTTCTATATACAGGGTTATCCAAAAGTATGGAAACCTGCTTATATCTTGAAAACCGCGAGGAATAGCAGTATGAAACTTTGGGGAAGTATGTATGACATACTTCCGGACATTTTTTATTCTTTATAAAATTTTAATACGATGCTCCAATTACGAGTAATTGATATCAACTTCTGATTTTCAAATGGCACCATACTAGTTGACTGACATTTTTAGATTCTACATGAAATTCTGTATGCAACGGTGAACATAAAAATTATTTAATATGATAAATGTTATTAAAAATATGATATAAAAGTTCAGTTTGACCGTCAACATTATTGCGGGTACCTGTCTCTGTAAGTACTTGTTTGGGGAAAACAATAACCAATAAGAGCTTTTGTGTGTTGAATAGAATACTTAATCCTTTCTTAGCAGTGCAGTGGCGTATCTTTTATTTCTTTTATTTATTTTTTTACGGATAGGTATACAATTTTTACAAAAATAACGTTATACAAATTTTTGTTTGTTATTTTAATGAGAACACTTTACTGGTAATTAAATATTTACATTTGAAAGTGGAGAGGTATTTTTTAAGGTGCTATAGATAATAGAAGAAATGCAAAGTTGTTTAATTACCTAGTAGGTAATGTATTATTGTTAATTTGGTTAAATCTTTGGAATTTGTTTTCTTTTTTTAATCAATTCATCATAAAAGTGTCATTAACGGTTTTCTTTACCTTTGTCTCTAATAGCACGTCTTTATTTGGGAATAATAAGTATGTTTGTAATACAAATAATTACACCTACTTAATTAACTGGACAAAATCTCATTATCGATAAGGTTCAGTAGGTATAGGTAACGGGATTACTTTGTTACCTTTTGAAAATATTTTTACTTGTAACTCCGATATCATTTATTTTTTACGGATATACAATTTTGTAAAAAAATAACGTTATACAAATTTTTGTTTGTTGTCTTAATGAGAATACTTTACTGGTAAATATTTACATTAGAAAGTGGATAGGTGTTTTTAAGGTGCTATAGATAATAAAATTCCATCCCATAAGACCCTAAAAAGGGCCATGTGTTAAGTCTTGAATTTAGTTCAAGAAGTTTTCAAAATGCCCCCCATTTCTTTCTTCACAATACCGTAGTCGATGTTCAAATTCAATTATACATCTTTGAATTACTTCAGGAGGAATTGCCTCACATTCTGTTATAATTTTTTGTTGAAGTTCTGCCAAATTATTCGGCCGATTGGAATACACCTTACTTTTTTAAATAACCCCACAGAAAAAAATCGAGTGACGTGAGATCTGGTGATCTAGGTGGCCACTCAATAAAGCCTCCTCGCCCTATCCAACGATTTGGAAACTTTTGGTTCAAAAACGCCCTTACTTGTCGACCATAGTAGGCTGGAGCGCCATCCTACTGGAACCATACATTGTTATCTTGCCCAAAGAAGTGGTTTAAAGTGGGCACAATTTGGTTTTGCAACAAATCCAAATATAACGCACTATTTAGATTGCCTTGGATAAAAAAAGGCCCAACTATTCGGTCGTTTATAATGCCAGCACAAACGTTCAGCTTCTGTGGATGCTGAGTATGGCATTCTTTAGAGTTTTTTTTTTCGTGTGTGTATTTTAGGGGTTTTTGGTGCAAATATAAAATATGGAAGGTGATCAGTACGTTACAGTACTCCATGGTCAACAAAAAAACATGTTGTTCCTGAGAATCACCACTTTGGTTTCCGGATCTGGTCATCAAGACCCTCCCGGATAATTAGGAAAAAATATACACTCATGAAATTTAAAACTTGGACACCACAATTTCTGTAAACAAAAGTTTGCACATTGTGAAGCGGGCTTCAGGGTATCATTTACAATTCTAACAGCAGGTAGTCTCAGCAGGGGTTATCTTATAGAAGGACTGTAGAATGAATCATTACACTAAGCACGTTTTAGAAAATAGGTAATTTACGTTGCTTACTTAATTTTTTCTTTAAAGAATATATTTGAAGGTATCGCTAATTAAACACCATAGCTCGATTAATTATCGAATCAAAATTTTGTTTAGGAAATGTTTACAAAATAAAATTAGAAATAATTTTGATTTAAAAAACGTCTACAAGCAATAACTTTTAAATTAAATCAAAAACTAAACATGGTTATTTGGGTTGACTGATTATTACTTATTTTTAAATAAATCTAACCTACTAATTATTGTAAGTTATTAAAAAATCATTAAACTCTCTATTCATAATATTTAGTCCTTACAAAATGTATATTTTATGACGTTTCATTTTTTTCTGTAGTTAATATAAAAAGTGAAAATAAAAACTAAGGCAATTCTTATTGTCAACGTATATATTTAGTTTTTTGACAAGAATTTATTACATAATTATAATTAAGATACCAAGTTATAGTTTAAAATTAAATGAAAACGTTTTTTTTTTAAATAAAGGTATTACTATATAAATAAATATAAGAAATCAATAATGGGTGTGACCTCCATTATTATTGATACATTCTTGGAGGCGTCTGCTCATTGACGCTATCAAGGTATCAATATAATTAATATTAATCGTTTCCCATGCGGTATCAATGGCTGCAATTAGTGCATTACGGTTTACTGGTATAAAATTTGGCCCTTGTTGTCTTCGGATAACAGCAAGTATTCGAGCCCAAACATTTTCGATAATGTTAAAATCTGGGCTTTTGCTGGCCAGGGTAACAGCTCCAAGTTATTTTCTCGTATCCAATTGCGCACAACCCGCGAAGTATGAATAGGGGCGTTGTCCTTTAACAACAAAAATACATTATGAAAATGTTAATTCAACAGATCCCGAACTATTTTTTGGAGAAAGTATAGTGAAATAAGAATACTTACTTGTTGGAAAATATAATCTTCGTCTGGATAAAACACTTCGACTGAAGATTTCATAATAGTTTCCAAAATATCTAAATACGCAGCAGAATCAAGACGTCCATCGATAGCCCAACAAACTCCTGAACCCCGCGCGCTAACCCAACCCCACACATTCACAGCAGCACTTCTTTCGCAGCAGCATTATACTTCTTTATTCCCATCTCCTTTAATCTTTTTTGTGCAGTTATACGGTATCCGGGAAAATGTGTATCTGCTATAGCCCTGGAGTATGTAGCAAATGGTTGTTCTGTTACGTAATGAAACAACTCGAGATCTTGAGCACGTGTAGATACTTTAGGTCTACCACTTCCGATGGCTCTTTCCAAAATGTGTTCAAGATTCCATTTTACTCGGTAATGCCTACGATGTTTTTGGAATATCTAACATACGTGAAATTTTACGCACGCTACGGCCCGCCGCTAATTCCAAAACAATCCGCGCTTTCAAATCAGCACTGAGATGACTTGGCATTTTCACAACACTTGAAAGCTTCGTACACACCTGAACAACAAACCGAGCAACAAACATAACAACGAACCGAAAGTCAAACAGAACGACAAACGATCTTTTATGATTTCCACAATCCGAACAACAAACGGAACGTTTGTGCTGTTCCCATAATTATTTTCAGTAGTTTTCAGTTCATATATATTTATTATTGAGAAGAGAAAATTGCGGAAAACAAGAAGATAGTGCCAACCAAATTTTTACGCACAAAGAAGAGTAAAAATTATAATTTACTTCGCTTTTTTTTTATTTTGGAAATTTCCCGCCCAAATGATGCTAATAGGGACATCATTTTTTTTTCTTGCATTCTTAAACACTGATTAATTTAAAACATTTTTCTTCTGTCAACTCCATAATATTACCTAAAACACAACAAACCCACAAAAGGGAGGACAAAAATAAATAATTTAATTCTCCCGCATAAGTTTGTTCGCCGTTTTGTTTAGATTCGTCCAAACCTGCAAACGCATTCGCGCGCATTTTCTTTGATGTCGGAGAAAAAACCGACAAGTTGCGGGAACGCCGCAAACCGTTCGTGGAACAATCAGGACTTGCGAATCTGTTCTAAAATTCGTACGTAGCACCGTCCAAATTAATGTTCCGATTGCCGTTCGGTTCGTTGTTCTGTTTGTTCCTCGGTTTGTTGTTCAGGTGTGTACGAAGCTTTACAATAAGCATATTAATATGAACTATATCTTATGAAAGGAGAGTTATGTAACTATAATTAACGACTTAACGTTACGTTAGTAGATTCCATTTACTATTTACACATATTTTCTTGGAACATTCGATAATTAACTATCGGGATATGATGACCCTATACTTCGCAGGTTGTGCGCAACTGGATACAAGCAAATAACTTGGAGCTGTTACCCTGGCCAGCAAAAAGCCCAGATTTTAACATTATCGAAAATGTTTGGGCTCGAATACTTGCTGTTATCCGAAGACAACAAGGGCCAAATTTTATACCAGTAAACCGTAATGCACTAATTGCAGCCATTGATACCGCATGGGAAACGATTAATATTAATTATATTGATACCTTGATAGCGTCAATGAGCAGACGCCTCCAAGAATGTATCAATAATAATGGAGGTCACACCCATTATTGATTTCTTATATTTATTTATATAGTAATACCTTTATTTAAAAAAAGTTTTCATTTAATTTTAAACTATAACTTGGTATCTTAATTATAATTATGTAATAAATTCTTGTCAAAAAACTAAATATATACGTTGACAATAAGAATTGCCTTAGTTTTTATTTTCACTTTTTATATTAACTACAGAAAAAAATGAAACGTCATAAAATATACATTTTGTAAGGACTAAATATTATGAATAGAGAGTTTAATGATTTTTTTTAATAACTTAACAATAATTAGTGGAAAGAAAACAATTAAGAAGTGTTTTATTTAAAAATTTTAGAAGTAATAATCAGTCAACCCAAATAACCATGTTTAGTTTTTGATTTAATTTAAAAGTTATTGCTTGTAGACGTTTTTTAAATCAAAATTATTTCTAATTTTATTTTGTAAACATTTCCTAAACAAAATTTTGATTCGATAATTAATCGAGCTATGGTGTTTAATTAGCAATACCTTCAAATATATTCTTTAAAGAAAAAATTAAGTAAGCAACGTAAATTACCTATTTTCTAAAACGTGCTTAGTGTAATGATTCATTCTACAGTCCTTCTATAAGATAACCCCTGCTGAGACTACCTGCTGTTAGAATTGTAAATGATACCCTTAAGCCCGCTTCACAATGTGCAAACTTTTGTTTACAGAAATTGTGGTGTCCAAGTTTTAAATTTCATGAGTGTACAACACAATTTCACAAAATACAATCACATTACACACTTAATTAATATCATTACATGTGAATACTAGGGTGGGTAAGGGTTGACATGTTTAGGTTTTAGTCGTTTTCCTAAACCTTGAAGTAAATGCTTTGCCAAGACGAACCATCCACAATTGCACACGGTTTTTATATCATATTTTTAATAATATTTATCATATTAAATAATTTTTATGTTCACCGTTGCATACAGAATTTCATGTAGAATCTAAAAATGTCAGTCAACTAGTATGGTGCCATTTGAAAATCAGAAGTTGATATCAATTACTCGTAATTGGAGCATCGTATCAAAATTTTATAAAGAATAAAAAATGTCATACATACTTCCCCAAAGTTTCATACTGCTATTCCTCGCGGTTTTCAAGATATAAGCAGGTTTCCATACTTTTGGATAACCCTGTATATAGAAAAATGGTGATAAAGTAGTACACCTTTTAATAAATGGAATTGTTTGTTATTGATATTTGCCTTTTTTTAATTCCCTAAAATCTAATTTGGGCTTTTCCACAACCTGAAGCCCCATAAGAAATAATTGAAATATAATTTTTCGCACCACCACACGTGATTTACACGTAACCGCTGCGTGATAATAACTTGTCCACTTTCAGAATTAAATGTTTGAATAAATTAATCCTTAAATAAAAATTGTCTTTTAGGGCCCGTTCTTTGTGAAGGTAGGAAGGACAAACAAGTCAAAAAGTTGCCCCTCATTGTGAGGGCTTTTTCGAGGCTGTAAAACTAGAAAAATACAAGAATAATTAATTAATACATGAATGACATTAAACAAACGGTATCACTTAAATGTATATTGAACATAGTAAATTAATCATTTTTCCGATTATCTCTTTTTATCACCAAGTATCGATTTTAATATAATGCTCATTTCAACATTATTTACGTTTCCTCTAATTACCTTAATGATAACATTGTATAATATTCTACTAATCGTCTGAGAAGAATCATTTTCTGATAACAATTGTGATTTGAACTTAACATTTGCAACTTTAAAACGTAATAAAAAAAAAGACGAAAACGATTGGTGTATTGTTGGTTGTTTTATAGAGGATCATTTAATATGTCACTGTTTGTACAATAAGTTTTGAAGCGCTGTCCTACTGTGTTATTATGATGTTTCATTTAATTGAGTTCTTTAATTTAGTGCCTTTATTGCAGACACTATTCCAAAAGTTATTGAAAGCCGTTACTAGTAGTTGACATACAGGGTGTCCCGATAATCCGTGTACATAGAGTTACTATACATTTCTGAGACTAAAACGTACCGATTGAATCCAAATTACTTTACTCGAAAAGTTGGTATTTCCGAAATACAGAGCGTCAAAGTAATTATTTTGTATTAGTTTTTCTTGAATAATTTTCTTAATAACTGTACTATTTGTACGAAATTAAGTACTCGGGATGAAAAATCCGTTCTCATTTTTGTGGTAAATTGCAGAGGACGCCACTTACAACTTTTTTTTACATTTAAAATGTCCTAATTTTGTTGTGCTTTCCTGTATGAAATTTTTATTGGAATATTTTTATACTCCAACTTCTTCTGCCCCAAAACAGTATACTTAATAAATGTCGCTCCGAGCAACAATTTCTGAGATAATTGGATTTTTGCTTTATCTTTAATTAAAAGACAAATTCGCCGTTGCCTTCCTTCACACGTTATCCAGGCTTAGGATTGGTCCAAATTAATAATTGACCGTGTTGAACATTTACCAACCAAAACCATTAAGTTAAGCGATATTTTGTCTTTATCTTCTTAGTCAGTTTGCTTTTACATTATTCCTATTGTTGACCCGTTGGTCTTTAAATTTACTATTGTTGTTTACCCGTTTGCATTTAAATTAGTTCTTGCTGTTTGCCCGTTGGCCTTTAAACACACTTAATTATTAATTTGGACCAGTCCTAAGCCTGGATAAAGTGTGAAAGAAGGTAATGGCAAATTTGTTTATTTAATTAAAGATAAAGCAAAAATCCAATTATCTCAGAAACTGTTGTAAGTTGGAGTATAAAAATAATCAAATAAAAATTTCATACAAGAAGGCACAAAAATTAGAACATTTTAAATGCAAAAAAAGTGCTGTAGTGGCGCCGCCTGCAATTTACCACAAAATGAAAACGGATTTCGAATTCTCATCCAAAAAAACCCCAAGATCTAGTTTCGTGCAAATACTACAGCTATTAGAAAAATAATCCAAGAAAAACTAATAAAAAATAATAACTTTGACGCTCTGTATTTCGGAAACTATCAACTTTTGAACTAAGGTAATTTGGGTTAAATCGGCATATTTTAGACCCAGAAATCTACAGTAGCTTTACGTACATGGAATATCGGGACACTCTGTATACAGGGTATACAGGTAGATCGGTAACGAAGCGTTTGCGGGCGTATGTATATAGGAACTTTTTTGTATAAAATGACCTGGGCAGGCAATCACTCTCTTTAATATTGCCGAATCTTGTTTAAACACCCTGTATAGCACTTCTAAATTTTTATTCAAATACGGTACCTCTAAGAAAACTGCAAAATAAACAGTCGTTCTATTACTTAATCTCGAATTCAAAGAGTGTCATAATCAAACTCACTCTGAATAGGTTCAAGCTTGGCTAAAATCTCCTGCACTTTTTGTTTATACAGGATATGAGAAAAAAATGTCAAGCTCTGTAATCGAAAATAATGAATAACTTGATAAAATAAAATTGTTTATTAACACTATTGGAACTTTATGTATAAGAGTCTCACTCAAAACGTGATACTTTTTGAGATATCGATTTTAAGATATTTCAGGTTTTTCACGTTATTATTTGAAATATAAGACTCAAATTTTATTCACACTTACAGTGGTAACTACCTAACTGTCCATGGTTTAAAAGTTGAAATTGAGTATACAGGGCATGAGAAAAATTTTTCCAATTTTGTAATCGAAAACAATGAATAACTTGATAAAATCAAACACACCCTAATCAATGTAGAATTAAATTTCTCATCAACATTTACAACAAAATTGCTAGACAGATTATTTTAAATAGCCAAAAGGAATATCTGAATAAACTGAAAATGTCAAACAAGAGAAGACTTCCAGTAAACGTGTAAATATTAAAAATATGTTTTTGTCAGATACTGATGTCACCACATGTACGCGATAAGGATGGAATTTGTTTTTTCGTAACACCTTATTTACAGGGGTCTTCAAAGCTCCAACGTTACTCGTACTCCAATGGTAGGATTCTCAACTGTTGATAACGATGTCAAATCGCACACTCTTCAGTAAAAACACGTTTCCTAGTATTTTTTTCATAGGTGGCAATTATAGTTTTTTTGAATCTCAGTTCGGGAATATCGTTATAGTTCCGGATTATCTACTTTATAATTATGAACTTTCATTAGATATTTCGGTGGAATAAACCATACTAACTACTTCTGCTGTCGAATTTCGCATTTCATCGCCTACTTGATTTTCCAATGATAATTTTCGATTTTCACGGCTAAAGTGGATTTTTGGTAGAAAAATTGTAGAGAATTTAATTCTATATTATAATAATACATTTATTAATTCACAAATGAATATACTTCGAACAAAAAAATTTAACTAATTTTAATGAATTAAAACGCCATGTATTGTAGCCATTTCAATGTGCAACATTGAAAGCTATTGTGGCCTGAAAAAACTATACTAAGTATTATTATTTTAATTACAAGTATTTAAAACTGTACATTTCACTAAACATCGATCTGGCAAAAAAATATACACGGTCTTCCATTTGATTTTATTAAATTATTCATCATTTACGATTACAAATTTTAACATTTCTTTTCTTATATCCTGTATAATCTATGTCAACTTTCAAATCATGGACAGTTAGGGTCGTTACCGCTCTAAATGTGAATAAAATTTGAATTTGATATTTTAACTAATAATCTAAAAAAACGTGAAATATATGAAAGCCGATATTAAACGTTTAAAATCGATACTCGAAAAGAATCATTTTTCATTTAGAATAAAAAATAAAAAGATATGTTCCCATTTAAAATGTCAAATTGACTAGTGGTCCATGAAAGTGGTACACTCTGTATAATTGAAAATATTTTTAAATTGTAGCGTCACTGAGGAACCTAAAGAAGGGTCAAATCCGATTTTGAAATAATCTACTTATTATAGGCAACATCAAAGGTCCGCGTACCACGCGGACAGGTTGTATTTATCGCCGGATATTTTACCAATTCATATAATTTTAAGTAGCTGCTCGCTACCTACGTAAAAGTTTCCATACACATATTTATGGGTCCTCCGATTAACTTTAATTTATTTCACATTTTTTCCAAATTTAATCGCGACCTTCAGAAATAGATACTGAAGATAATTTTACATATAAATACAAATCAAGATGAAGGATTCTTTTAAAATGATTTTTTGCGCCGTCTGCTCCCCGACAGTACTGAAACTTAAACAAATGTTGCCTTTTTGCTAATTATTCTAATAAAAGAAAGTAAAATACGCGCCTATTGATTTTCTATTAAAACTGCAGATTCATCACTGGTTTTTCCAATCCTTTTATGTCACTACAGTTTAACGGAAGTATGCATAGTTTTCCTGTTTCAAGTTTACATTAATATAATCTGTCACGAATTTCTTACCCTTTCCATTAAAACAAAGCCCTACGCACGAAACGCCCTTAACTAATAATAGTGTATATAGCAACTTTTTTTAATGACAAGAATAAATAAAACAATGGAACTAGAAATCTGCAGGCCCGTGAAAGCACTAACAAGAATTGTATAGTCGATAGTTAGTTTTTCATAGAAGAAATTTTCCCTCCACCCCCAAGTGTGTTTTCTACGATTGCAAATAAAACAGAATAGACTAAGGACTATTACACAATTTTGAGTAGATATTTGAGGCAGATGAAATTGAATGTAACATTTCCTTGGCAATGTCTACATACAAAATCTGACTGAATGGTAGCGGGGTAATAATTCCAGAAATTTTAGAATTTCCAATTTTTTGGCAAAAATAGTGTCGAAGCATTCTAAAATTTTAATTTAATGAAATAGAAAATGAAAATAATATTGAAAAAAAGCTTTCCCAGAAAATGTGAATTTTCTTATAACGTGAGTTTTTCTACGAAGATATTGGATGCATATTTTGGGTAGAGCTTCTGGAGAAACGCAAAGTTGGTACACTAAATTTGAATACATTCTTTTATAAAGCACTACGAAGCACTAACGATCAACTACAAAATTTTCATTAAACTTCTGAAGTTGGCGACATTTACAATTTGAATTTTCTCAAAAACGCTTGGAGGTTAATTTGTTTTATGAAGATTCTTATAAAGAGTAATGTTGGCACTCCTTTTATAATTTCAATTTTCCTAAAAACGCTTGGGCATATGACTTGTTTATAAAGCATTACGTGGCGACGTACACGCACCACATCTTTGCACTTTATTTTCTTGCATTGATTTCATATGGAAGCGCTGCGGTGATCGCTCGGACTCGCCATTACTGCAGACACCCCCGTGTTTTATATGGAGAACCATCTTTGTGGTCCAACCAACTGCAAAATGTGCCTCGTTTGCGGCGGCTCTAAGAAGCGCTAACGATCGACTATAAAGTGTTTATTAGTGCTGCTGATGAAACGTGAATTTGGCATGTCCTTTAAAATTTAATTTTTTTTAAAACGCTTGGGAGAGACAATTTCTTTCAAGAAGCACTAACAAAGCATAAACGATCGAGTATACAATTTTCGTTAGTGCTCCTAATCAAGCGTAAAATTGGCACGCCCAGTAAAATTTGATTATTTTACATACGCTTGGGGGAGATGCAGCACTAAGAAGCAACAACGAACTACTAACGATTGACTATAAAATTTTCCTAAGTGTTTCTGATGAAGCTTGAAGCACAGCACGCCTTTTAAATATTGAATTATTTTGAAAGAGGAAACTATTTCTTTTATGGAGCACTAACGATTGACTACAAAATTTTTGTTAGTACTTTCGTTGTGCCAACTTCATGCGTTTTGTGCGCGTTCGGTATAAATCTATGGCAAAGAGTTACGGTCTCCCCTTCACTTCTCCTAGGTGCCTTGTAGATCAAGAGTTGGGGAATATATTAAGCTGAATGTTCTCTAACACGTTCATAACAATCCCCACATTTCAAGATATTGCCGTGGACAAAGTTCCTTAAGATGATTCCGACTACCGACTCAAGTTTTGAACGATTGATGAATTTTTTAGTGACGATGCAATTTTTAAAGAACGGTGAGCAGAACTGCCATAATGGTAGGTATTGATCGGACGAAAATTCTCGAGAGATTCGAGAGGATCGCATTGTGGAACCTAAGATTTGAGCTTGGTAATGCTTATTACAAATAAATGATCTTAAAGCACATTAAAGAAAAGAACATTATAATTCGATTCGTTTAAAGCCATCCAGGTACCTTTATGTGTTGAACAACTGACAGATTTTTTCAAGACAACTATTTTATCATCAAAACCATCGTAATAAGAATTTGAATTCTCTCTTGATCCCTCAAATAAGCTATTTTGAAGATGAACTTTCAATCCCACCAATTGGGTGTTTTCCATTTGGATTAAATTTATTAAGTGTTTTCCATTTGGGTTAGATTTATTAAGTTTGTGCGTTACCGCATTATAATAGATATACTATGCAGGTTGATTGTAAATTTAGGGCCACTTGATTTACTCTTTTATCCATTATAGACAAAAATTTATTAAGAAAAGTTTTAGAGGTATACAAGATGAGCATTTTCCGAACTTTGCACAAAATGGCTGACTTCCGGTTTAAGTGGAAATAATATCAACTTTATTTTTTTAAATGAATCATGTAGTATTTTTTAGGCTAAAGTGATTCTTTGATAAATTCTCTTTAAAAAACTATAACACAAGAATAGTGCTAAAGTTACTAATAAATTAGTTATTTATTATTCAAAATCTAAAGAGATGCTTTCGATTGGCACAATTAATCTTAAAAGGCTGTGAAAACTAATGTGCACAACGGTTAGAATACGATGGAATAACACCCGAATTGCTGCAAGTTGTACAAAAAAGTATTGTGAATATAAGCCGTATGTATGTATACAACATAATGGGAGGCACTTTGAACATTTGTTAAACTAGTTTTTATTTTCTTTTGTTGTTTGGTCAGAGATATTTATAAGCTGTTATTTATATTACCTGTTTTCGGTTTTCATAAGTTGCAAAATATTAATTTGATGGTCGACTGCTGTTAAACTTTGATTTCGTGATTCGTGATTGTACACATTATTTTGCACAGCCTCCTAAGATTAATTGTACCAATCGAAAGTATCTTTAGATTTTGAATAATAAATAACTAATTTATTAGTAACTTTAGCGCTACACTTGTGTTATAGTTTTTTAAAGAGCAAAGAATCACTTAAGCCTAAAAAATACTACGATTAATTTAAAAATAAAAGTTGTCATCATTTCCACTTAAACCGAAGTCAGCCATTTTGTGCAAAGTTTGGAAAATACTCATCTTGAACACTTGAAAACTTTTCTTAATAAATTTCTTGTCTATCATGGATAATAAAAGAGTAAATGAAGTGGCACTGAATTTACAATTAACCTGATGTATACGTGATATTAAAATGTTGGAAACTGTATTATTTACACTGAAAAGGCTTCCCGAAATTCAGCTAATTTATATTTAGCGGAACGCAACGCCATTGATTGTGACGTCAAACGGCATATGTAGAAATATGCACGCCAGATTTTTTTTCTAATTCAGTATTTGTAGAATCAATCTTTTCTAAACTACAGCTACTAAAAAACCTTCTTCAATCAGTTTTTCTATCTGGAGTTTTGTCGGTAACGACCTGTGTTATATGCTATTAGCAGTTATTTTTCTACCTTTTTGACAATCAAAGATATGGAGACCTACATCTGATGGCTTTAAGAGAATGTTTCCTCCTATAGTCCGTTCAGTCTCATCTGGCGGTTATAGGATTATAGTGTAGGACGTTCGTTTTTTGTGTTCATTGTTATAAATCACGCCCTTAAAATACTTTCCATTCTATGCTATAGAAAAGAGAAACAAAGATAGTTATACACTGTCTCAGAGGTAGTGCGTGCTATTCTTGACAGTGTATTCAAACTTGATTTTTAATAACTAGGTAATAGAGTCCAATTTTGAATGACCGACGAATTGTCTACATCTTACAAATAATCCAGAAGTTCTCAAAATTTACTCGATTTTTTACTCCACATCATAGTATACGATGGGAAGTTATGCGACGATTTCTAAACACTTTCGACCATGAAAAAATAATTGATGAAGTACGACCTCTGATTTTTACGGTCAACGGTGAAGATAGTGAAGACGAAGACATTTTTGATAATTTAAGTGACTCGGATGAGGATGTATAATTCCTTTTTATTATTATTTATATTCTATTTTAAAACAGCAATTACTGTCACACCGCATTGAAATATTGGAAAACAATCCAGTAATTTTATTGTATTACGTTTTAGAATTCGTTTTTATATATAAATTTATTTCATATGTTTTTTGTACGTTTCACATTTTTTAATTGGTTTGCTCACAAATCAAGTAAAATTGCTCTTTGTACTAATATTCCTAATATATATTATACTGTTTACAGTGCATTTTTTATTGCAGGCAGAAATATTTTACAATAATTAAAAATTATATCAAATCTTAACTTTTTTTGCATTTATAATTTTAAAAAATACTTTTCTCTGTGTAAGGATATAATAATACTTAAATAAAAATCGAGTAGAATTTTGAGAACTTCTGGATTATTTGTAAGATGTAGACAATTCGTCGGTCATTCAAAATTGGACTCTATTACCTAGTTATTAAAAATCAAGTTTGAATACACTGTCAAGAATAGCACGCACTACCTCTGAGACAGTGTATAACTATCTTTGTTTCTCTTTTCTATAGCATAGAATGGAAAGTATTTTAAGGGCGTGATTTATAACAATGAACACAAAAAACGAACGTCCTACACTATAATCATATAACCGCCAGATGAGACTGAACGGACTTTATCATTGAGTATTACGTCTTGTTCAAACTACAAAGGAAAATCTATCTAAGCGATAACTTTAATGCGTAAAACAACACGTGTGTCGATAAAGCCACCTCTGATGAGCTCATAATAAGAGCGAAATGCTGCATCAGGTGTTCTTTCGTTGCGTGTGTGCTTCTGTACAAGTTAATCTTGGCTTTATCGACACACGTG
This sequence comes from Abscondita cerata, assembly GCA_030710515.1. NCBI lineage: Eukaryota > Metazoa > Arthropoda > Insecta > Coleoptera > Lampyridae > Abscondita > Abscondita cerata. The sequence goes on along the minus strand of JALBCR010001775.1, from coordinate 92,748 downwards.
TTGTTTTACGCATTAAAGTTATCGCTTAGATAGCGCCTTGCACTTTAACACACACAAGTCGTTACAGTTAACTGTTGGCATTTTTCTTAGTTTATACTATTCACAAGTATCCCTGTTTTACACGAGATGTCGTAAGACACACATTTTACTTATGTAAATTGTTTACGTTTTCTAATAATTCATTATTCAAATTAAATATAAAATATAGTTTAAATATGTTTTGGCTACTTTTGAAATGATCTTTAAACCTTTTGTATTTACAAAATGTAACGTTCCCGTTCAAAGGTACTTGTTAATATTCGTTTTTAAATTCAATCGTTTCCCGCTAAAACATCAGTAACACAATACAACAGACATCTGTTGGTCATACAACAAATTAGGTCTAATTCTTGGAGCAACCACTTCAGAGCTAGTGGAACTATGATCTATTTTTTTGTTGTGTGACGCTCATTTTATAAACAGCATTGACCATAACGTCCAACTTCAAATTTCGAATGTGACCGCATGAAGTTTTTTGAAAATTGAACCAAACGTTAAAAGTGATTGAATCGATTATGAAAATTGATTTTGAAAATCAATTTTTAAAACTGATTATTAAATTTAACAAGACTAAGAATTTTAGTTAATATTGACTTTGAAGGTCATGAGAATCAAGATAGCCATAGGCATTTATGTATTATTTGTAACGAAAAACAACCGACAACATCAATGCTTAGAAACACATCAGAGACCTGACGAAGAGGATGGTTATACCGTAAATTAGACCATTAGGCAAAATAGAAATGCAAGAATACGTGCGTTAATTTTTAACATGGGTATTATTTTTTTAAATACAAGGTGCTCCAAAGTTAGGTGCCCAAACTGAAATAGTGCAATGTACCGAGTGTCCTATTTTCGATGTAATTGGTGGGTTTCAGGTATTTCGCGAATTGATAGGGAAAAACCGTGGTCGGTACCCTTGACCCGATTTTTAAGACAAATTCAATGGTATAAACAGCACTTCGATATCTCTTTAAAGCTTCATAACTTTTTGTTTGTGAATATTTTTATTTTAACCAAAACATTTTTTGTGCAATTTGTTTTCGAGTTACACACAAACATGCATTTTTTTTATGGAAACCTAGTTGCTATGACTCCATTGATTAGAGGTTTTTTTGTAGCTTTCTGAAAATATATGGTTCCATATATTGTATCTCGGCAAATATGAAATATAAATGATTTTTGAAAACACCTCTTGATCAAAGTCGCCTATGAACCTTTGTTTACTGCGCGCATTCGTTGCTAGTTTTTTGACACTTCAGACAGTTGTTTCTTATAAATAAATGGCCAAAAAGTTATTAATTTCAGTAATTAATTATTATTTTAAGCAAAGGTTTGAAACATTAAAACTAATCACATCTATGTATGTTTCGGCCATTTATTTATAAGAAACAACTGCGTAAAGTGTCAAAAACTAGCAACGAATGCGCGCAGTAAACAAAGGTTCATAGGTGAATTTGATCAAGAGGTGTTTTTCAAAATCGTTTATAATTTCCTTATTTGCCGACATAAATACATCAACGATATATTTTCAGAAAGCTAAAACAAATCTCTAATCAATGGAGTAATAGCCAACTATGGTTTCCATTTAAAAAAATGCGTGTTTGGTCTGTAACTCGAAAACGAATTAAGCTAGAATAAATTCGAGTAGTTATAAAAAATACAAAAAAAATGTTTTGGTTAAAATACAAAGATTCATAAACAAAAATTTATGAAGTTTTAAAGAAAACGGCATATAACCCAAAAACACTCCTGTATCTCCCAAACGAATCGAGATATCGAAGTGCTGTTTAGACCATTGAATTTGTCTCAAAATCGGGCCAAGGGTCCCAACCACGGTTTTTCTCGATCAATTCGCGAAATACCTAAACAAAAACGGAAGTAAGTTGGTATAGGGACTTGTTAAAGAACATACATTATTTTTTATCGTACAATTTAAAAATAGAAAAAATACAGGGTGGTCCATTTAAAATAACCCAACTATGATATGGTACATGTTTCTGGAGCACCATGTACAATCGAAAATATTTTTAAATGTGGTTTTGAATAATTTTGACATATGTAATGCCTTAAAATTTCTTACATTATTTGTCGTTTTAGTGCTAGAGAATAATTCCTTGGTAGTGCCCCACCCTGTAGTAACAAGTCATAAGCAGGATACGAACGCATAAAGATCTAGATGTTTTAAATCAATACAATAAATTGCGCTAATTTTGCGATAAAATTTAATGATGCAATATTTATTTTGCAACGTCAGAAAGTAACAATGGTAGATAAGAGTTGAATATACACAAACTGTTAATCAATACCTATTGATAAAATCGTTCAAATAACATACCTGCATGAATAATAATTTACCAATTTTTCATCTTTTGGCATGACAAATAGACGATTAAATTTGTCACAGGTCCTCTTAAAAGCCGAAGTGTCCTCATCTGAAAAATAATTTTTGTCTATTACTGTTTTGTTCCTCATAAAAGGTTAACAGATTAAATTTCTGTTAATTGAAAACAATTATAATAAACAAACGACCTTCAGTTTAGTTGATAACAATGGAAGTTAATCACTTTGTTATTAAATAAATGGTGATAAGTTTATTTTTTATACTGCAGGTTGCTGCTTTCATTGTTTATTTATTTTAGAGACTTTATATAGACATTTCTTACCGTCAACATCTTGATCTTGGCGAACTGCAATAATAGACTCTATTTTACAGGTAACAAAGTCATATATATCATCTTCAAGTATCAAATGTTTTCAAAGTCTCATAGACGTTGTTGAACAACCATTCCCAATCTTTCAATATTTCCTGTCTTGTCATAGAGCAAGCAATTTCTAAAATTAAAAATTGAGCTGGATCAATTTAGTAGATGGAAATCGCTACGCCAATACACTTCAGATGTCGGTGTTTGATGTAATATTCTATAAGGAGGAGGTTTACTATCAAAAATACTATCCATTGTTCCGACAAAAGAGATGACAAGCTTCTAGATTTGCCATGCCCTTTTCTATGTTGTAAAAGAAAATACTTTGTGTATTCTTCAGTTTCCCTACAATTATAAGAGTTACAGTTTTGATACAAATTAAGTAAAGTTTATAAATACCAAAACGCCGTAGCTAAAAGGACTTCTTGTGGTTTAGTCCACATTTTATTTTGTCACTGTTATTACTTAATTTCGATCAAATTCATTGTTATTACTTAAAACAGGAAAGTTTTTTATTTGATGTTTAATTATATAAGTACTTTGAGCAATCACATTAAAGCATAATATTGTTTAACGCGCGATTTTAAATACATTTTTTATGTTTAAAACGGAATTAATCGACGAATACATTACGTAGTTTATAAACTTCTGTATTAACGCTTTTCGAGTGATAATAGATTAGTGTTGATAACGATAACACTGTCCTCGGACTGTCAAAACATATGTGATTTATTGTGATTGTGTATCCCATACCATACCAATTGCACATATTTCATACTACATGTCATGTATACTGTTTACTTATTATAAAATTTCTTATACTTTTCGTATCTACTTTTAATTTTTACTCAATAAAACCGTAGTAAATAAGTACAGGCAAAAATATTGGAGTAAGGAGTTTCTAATACCTCAAATTAATTACAAAAATTAATAAACAAGGACGCTATATATTAAGTATCTTGTTTCTCTGTTACTTCTAAGCTAAAATTATGGATGATTGCGGTGAATTGCAAGAAAGAATCTTAATAATTTATATTTATTCTATTTGTTAAAAAAAGTTAGTAAAAGAAAAGAAAGTACAAAAGAAAGAATGTGGGTACGAGATATTTTTCTGAATAGGAAACTGCAGGGGGTTATTATAACATCGTTAAACTGATCAAGATAGATATCTTTTTATTATTTGCTTATCAATAAAGAGTTATTTGAAATACTACTAATTAAATTTAGTATCTCCCATAATAGACGTTTTACTTATGTAGGTTCTTGTCACTTCATGTGACGTCATTAAATAGAGAAGTGGCGTTATGGTTTGGCGAGAATAATACTTCCATATATTTCAATGTAACAAATCACGGAAGTAAATTTGAAATTTAGGAAAAACGCAAACTGTATAAGTTGAATCTCTGATTACAAATGCGTAAATAGTTTATTAATATAAATTATACTAAAATTACACTTGCATGTAGTACCTATGTGTATTTAACACATAATTAAAATTTGCGAGACAAGGAATTTATGAATGAAATCACGATCGAAGAACTGCAGTACACTGAAGTTAGCGTTTGTTTTGTCATACTGTTAAATATTTTTTTAGCATATTTATACAATTTAGGGAATTATCTAATGCGATCACGTTTGCAAATCGCATTAATGAGTGTGGTATCTTCACAGTTTTAAATTAAAGAACATATCTGCGCAATACATTTCTTATGGAAATGGTGTTGACGCGAAACTGCTACTGGTAAGATTACGAACGTTTTTCATACGAGAGAACCGTCACAATTCTAAAGCTCAATGTCATGTACGAGTTAGCTAGTACAACCTAATTTATTGAAATTTACTAAAACCACAAAACGGTGAAACACAAAAGTCACTATTAAAAATCGTACCTGTGAAAAAGGTTTTTTTACGAAATTCCGACGGTATCAAATAGCCAGTCCAAACAGTTGTTATGAGGAGTTGATGCAAATGACGCAAATCAATTACAAACAAATTAACAACTTGCATTAGTTGAGAATGACCTTAGGCCATTTTGAAACTACAAATTTATTGGCGTTCTTGAATTATAGAAAGAATAAGTACCTAAGGAAAATCTTAGTACATGGGCTTCCTGTCAAAATTTATATGCAAATGTTAGAATATCAACTTTTGCAGTCTGAAAATATCTAATATTACGAAGGTATATTCATGTATTTATTGTAAGATTCAAGAACGCCCTGAATGTTAGTACTTTCAAAATGGCCGAACGTCAATATACAAAATTGAGAAGTGTCACTTCTCTTTACTGTAGGTTAATATTCTTTGCCGTAACTAGGAGTTGGTCGCATTTAAGATGAAGACATACTCCCCTCCACCCCGCAGAGAGTAAAAAATTCTTTTAGAGCAACAACTTAAATCATCGAATAAATTCAAAGATTTTGTATCATAATATGCTTTTAAATTGCAAAATATAGCACTATCGTGTAAAGTTTCCAAAGTGTGGGCATAGTTGTTACATTGTTACACATGAATGTTTATTTCAATTCAAATATGACACCTCCTCTAATATACCTACTACTCTTAAAACATGGCGACTACCAATGCGCAAGATGGAATGTGCCTACTTTCCCCTTCCACGAGAATTGTTCCTCTGAATAATATCTGTATTCTGTCCCCCACATGTTCGCTATTTAAAGAAATACTTATTTTAATTTAGAGGAAGGTAGGGCAGAACGGGGAACAAAAACAAACAGTATAACATCTAAAAACATTTATATTTTCATTTTTTATAGATTTAGTGCTAGATAATGCAGTGTGTATTGTATTTTATTTTTAATAATAAATTTTTGCTGTTTTCACTTTTTTTAGAAAAAGTATAGCATTGTCCCATTCTGCCCCTTCAATAGGGCAGAATTATATAAGAAATTTGTTATCTTTGTAACTTATACTTGTATTTTGTGTCTTCATTAGCGCCTGAGGAAGGAAACACTTTGTTTAATTATTTAAATATAACGTTTCCGAAACGTCGCAAGATAATCACTTGAAGTAGTTTTATTTGCCCTGTTCTCCACTAAGAAGGATTTTCTACAACTGTGTCAACATTATTAGGAGAAATTATCATCACTCGCAGATTTCATACCTTCGTAACTCAACAATGAACAATTCACTACCATGGCACCAGGTAATAAAAACAAAATACAGCCACGAAGTTTCAAAACAGATCAACCTATTGGAAAAAAACAATTAAAATTAAAAAACTACATTGCAGAACTAGTTTTTTAAAACGTGTAAAAATAATTATGTCATACCGTCACATATCCAACAATTGTTTAAATCTACCTACATCATTCAAGCAGAAAACACGCCTTTTAATGATAACAATTGAGACTTTCCAGTTTAATTTGTTAAAATTAGAAATTGATATTACTTACTTCAAAATTTCTAACCTACAAAAAATAATCACACAAAATCATATTAATTTAAGTAACTTACTCGATCCACGAGATTTTAAAAAACTAAAAAACAATATTAAATACAAAAATAAAAAACTTTTCTTAATAAAAAACCGAAACTAAAGAACAAATTCCAAAAATTATACGACTTCCAACACTGCAATCAAATTATCAATACAGAAAAATGTGTGTACAATTTAACAAAACTCCTATACCTAATTATGTAAAACAATGTCTCGCATTAAACCCAAAATTCATGTATAATTATGATCACAAAAAAATTCCTATCGTGAATGTTGTTAAGGACGTGGAAGATATACTGTCATTACACGATGAATTTGATAAAGAACGGTTGAGAGGTAAAGCAGTTAACTGTATTACCAATCATTTAAATAATACATCTGTTCATTATAATAAACAAGATTTTTTTATTAAAAAACTTATTTATAATACTGTAAAATTTAAAAAAGAAAATAATGACATTATCATCTGTAGATCCGACAAAGGGAATGCTACTGTTTTGTTAAACAGACAGGAATATCAATCGAAAATTACAAAATTATTAGATAATGAAGAAATATACAAAAACTGACTTTCAATCCAACTATTTCTTTTCAAAATAAAAATAATTCCATCATAAAATCGTTATACACTAAAGGTCACATAGATGTTAATATGTACAAAAAAATTAATGACTTATACCAGTATTCCATCTAAATTTTATGGTCTAATTAAAATCCATAAAAATAATGACCCTATGAGACCCATAGTGTCATGTATTGGTAGTCCGACTTACAATTTATCTAAGTTCATGTCTAATATTATGTCAAATTTTTCCCTATTTTTTGATTATAACATAAAAAATTCTTATGAGTTAGTAGATCATATTAAAAAGCTAATCAAAAACAGATACCTCATAATTATATACTCATTTCGTTTGATGTTACCTCTCTTTTCACCAACATAACTAAAAATGTAACGATTAATGTAATTAAAAAATATTGGGAAAAACTAAAAGATTACACTACACTAAATATTCATGAATTTCTATTTATTATCAACTTTATTTTTGATTCTAGTTTTTTCCAATACAACAATAATTTCTATTTACAAATTTTTGGTACAGCTATGGGATTGCCAGTCTCACCTATAATGGCGAATTTAATAATGCACGATATTTTGACGGAGTCCACTAAATTGTTACATTATACCCCATTTTTATTATACGTGTATGTAGATGACATTATAGCATGTATACCTCATGATAGTGTCAATGAAACATTAAGAATTTTGAACAACTATGATCAATACATAAAATTCACAGTAGAGCTAGAAGTTGATAAAAAATTACCATTTTTAGATTTAGAACTTATAAGAAATACTAACACAAATACATTACTAATAGATCATTACACGAAACCTATTGCTTCAAATAGAATCATTAATTACTTTTCTAAACATCCTTTCCATCAAAAGCTCAACATTATTAATTCTATTAAAAACAAATTAATCACACTATGTAGTGAAGAATTACGGGAAAAAATTTAGCAATATTAATGACTACTCTAATTAAAAATAACTATCCTAAAAAATGGACTAAAAACTTATTTATTATAATACCTCCTCCATTACTAATACTACAACTACTAATACTAATAATACCACCACCGTTACTACTAATACAAATTCCCACTACAAAAACTAATTAATATTCCTAACCTAAGTCATAAATTAATCAGTATTCTAAAAAAAGAAAAATTAAAATCATTCTGTACAACAATAATACAATATACAACACATGCTATACCAAATTGAAAGACAAAACGCCCTCCATTGAGAAATCTTGTCTTGTGTATAGGATAGATTGCAAGGGATGCAATAGTTGTTATTTAGGCCAAACAAAACAAAAATTAAAAATAGAATCAGAAATCACAAATATGATTGCTCAAAAAGATGGATAGTACTGCACTTTCATTACACCATAACCAGACAGGACATATATTCAATTTCGAAGAACCTATAATTGTAGATGTTGAATCCAATTATTATAAAAGAATTATCTCTGAAATGATTAATGTCCATAAAAATAATATTAACTTCAAAACAGACACGAATAATCTAAATACTTGTTATAACAACATAATTAGTAAGATTAAGTTTTAGTTTAATAATTGGTGCTATCCATCCCCCATAATGTTATTTAAGCGTAATTTGGGCTGCATATCTATAAGGTATATTTGCAATTTGTATTTTTCGCGAATTTATTACTAGGTCGTAATTTTACCTTATCATTTACATACACGTACAATTGTTATTTTTTTTTTGGTCATTTTATATCATATTTCAAATACATATCTCACATTTACAATAGTGCCGTTAATATCAATGTACCGTTTTAATGTTAATTTAATTTAATGTTTGTTAGTTTGGTAGTGTTAATTAATCGTTAATTTTGTCTTTTTATACATATTTATTATAGTTTTATAGTATGACAAATAATCATATTATTAATTTTAATTTTAATGACAAACGGCTTCAATTTTTGATATCGAAGTAAGTATTTTATCAACTTTATGTACATCTTATATTGTTGTTCTTGGAATTGATCCTAAAATGATCAAATTGTTAAATTTATTACATAGGCTCTGTTGTTATCTATGTAACTTATACTTGTATTTTGTGTCTTCATTAGCGCCTGAGGAAGGAAACACTTTGTTTAATTATTTAAATATAACGTTTCCGAAACGTCGCAAGATAATCACTTGAAGTAGTTTTATTTGCCCTGTTCTCCACTAAGAAGGATTTTCTACAACTGTATCATTTATATAGAAACTTCATTTGCTAATATGAATAATGTGTGTTAAAATTATATTTGCATAATAACAAATATCAAAACTTTACAAAATATATTTATTTGTATTTACACTTAACATTTAATATACAGAGTGCTGCAAATTAGTAGATCAAGCCATTAACCACACATTTTTGAGCTAAAATAATTGAACTTTCCTGATGCCACTTTTAATTTTTTTTCCCTATTTGCCATTTTTTCGTTAACTAGTACTTATTACAAGTTTAACAAACAACTTTTAAACACCTTTTAACTTAATATTTAGATATTTTGACAACTAAACGTCTAGTTACTTGCAGTTTTCAAAGCCTACTTAGAAATCTTGTCAATTATGTAATGCATTTTGTTATAACCGCTCTGTAATAAAGTTGTAATATCTTGTAAGCCAGCCTCAAATCAAAATTGTACAAGAGGGAAGAAAGTTAGTAATTAAATGGTATATAAAAAAAAATTATAATGCCATAAGCGTAGTAGAAAAAATATTGGGGAGTCAGTATAAACTTACGGCTGGCCTCATCATTCGTGCTGGAACTATTTTCACTAAAATAATACAGAAAGTGTGTCGACTTCAAAGAAACATCTGTACCAAATTGCAAATAAAAATATGTAGAAGTACGGGAGTTATTAATGAAAATCAATTTTTAAATTTTATTTTGACACCCTGTATTTCAAAAACGACACTCCCAAATTAAAAATGGCATCAGGAAAGTCCAATTATTTTTTCTGAAAAAATACGTGGTTAATGGCTTGACCTACTAATTTGCAATACCCTGTATATAGTCAGGGGTTTCATAAATGCTACGTCGAGAGGTTGGAATCGGTGTGAGCAATGAGGAAGGAAACAGTAAAATCACACTATGGTCTCTTGCATAATTTGTTACATCGATACTTTTAGTATGGCTAGCGTGGTATCTAACAGTAAAAGTACTGGCATCTCCGGAAAGTTTAACAAATTCTATTAACCATCCATAAATATTTATTATTCAACCTCAATCGCTTAGTTTTGCAATATATTCTAACGGTAAATCAAGTAAAAATTCATTTGTATTCGTTTTCTTGGAAACACAAGGGGTGATGTGGCATATAAGACACCAATGCCGAAAAACATATTTCTGCAGTTACAGTTTGCCCACGTTCGGCAGAAGTCAGTATTCCTACTTGACGTTTCCCTCTTGAAGACAATACTTTAGAGTGGCCTTTAAGGTTAACAGTAATTCCCGTCTCGTCACAATTATATATTCTATCACCGGCTAATCTATACCTACTTGTCAACAATTTCTTCAAGCAACTTAAACAATTAACACACATCAACTCTGTTTATTCCCATTGCTCTTGCTTTATATGTCGACTCAGGCTTTCGCAATGCTATATTTAATTCTCTTTTCTAAATCCCTTCAACCTAGTCCTTTCCAGCAATACCCTTTTCGGAGTTAAATCATTCACTACAGTTATTTAAAACATAAAATTGATAAGCTAGTTTTCTAAGATCGTAGATTATTGTTAATCGGCCTTTCATATTTATCAAGTAATCTTCTAGTTCTTTTTCTTGTTTTTCTGTAAACACACACTTGAACTTTCCACAACTCTTATCTCTCTTCCTTTTGGCCACGTATCGTTCCAAAGTTGTTTGGGGAACGCTAAATTGTTTCACTGCTTTTTTATAACCCATTTCCTCATTTCTAACTACTTCAACAACTTGCTTCATGCAGTTGCTGTCTATTAGTTTTTCTCTTATTCACACGCGGCATATCCAAAAAAAACAATATAAAGTTAACGTGATTCAGTACCTATGAACTACGGAGCGTGAAAAGAAATATTAAACATAGGAGCGGAACGGGGTACTCGATCTATCTCATATAGTAGTACCTGATACCTTCCCAAAGAAGAATTTTTGATATCAACGCTAAAAATTCTAATAAAAAATGTGAGGATAATTTCATATTACAAAAAGGTATATAAAAGTTGCTCGTTTCAACAAGCAAGTCAGCTGTTTTGTCATATTTATTGTTTACTACTTATATAAAATTGAAAAGTAGGATATATTCCCCTAGATCTAGATAATACTTTAGAGAAGAGAGGAGAGGAACATTGCCATTCAATTGCGCATGTCACGTTTGTAAGTTTGACTTTAAAATGATCTGCCCGTATACCCTGCTCTACCACACCATCCCCTATGCACAATTTTTTAAGATACTGAAATCTGAACTTGTAATAATAGTTTCGTATTTCTTCGTTAAAGCACTACGCCGAACCGAACTGCTTCCAGTTCGAGTAAGACGGTTTGAGGGACAAGGATAGCAATGCTGACGTTTATTCACATCGCTCAAACTGTTGAAAATTTATTTTTGGTTATCGTAAAGGTATCATATATCAGTGTGTAGTTTCATTTATATTTATAAATCAAATACCCGAGTAAAATAGTAAAATTTCTGGAGCAAAACAAAATACTACTTATTATTAGAAAAGATTTTAGATAATTTCCTTTTAATTACGGCAAAATTATTATAAAGTGACTAATTATTGTTCATTCTTATTTACTCATATAAAATATGAAAACTTATCTTTCGTTATCAAAAGAATATTGGTAAATATTCAAACGCAAATAGCTCTTACAATTTGTTGCAAAACAATAAAAAAATACTGATTTTCTGATTATTTGTTATTTTCAAAGTGTTCCATGTATTCAATCACATTTTAGCCATTTTTTAAAAACCTACTTATTTTTTGTTTGAATCACTATCTTCTGTTTGGTCAATGTTTCTTATTTTTTTTTTATATGAAATGCAATTAATTTTACTTTGCTTCACTTTTCTTTTATTTATTGCGATAGAAGAAGATCATAAATAAACACTTTGAACTTATATTAGATAGTTTTATCGTAATAATAATATGTACTAAAATATTTATAATAATTAATTAATAATAATAAAATAACAATAAAAGAACATTATCTTAAACAAACGTTTTGCGCAAAACTCCTCATTACTCCGATAATAAGAAACGTATAAAAGAGTATCGAAAGTGTGCGGTGACGTAAAACATTTTGTTCGAAAAATAGATACAATAAACAGGGCATAGAAAGTGTGTCGCAGCTTACAAAATTTTAAAAGAAAAAGTAAAAAAAAACCGATGCGATCAATGTAACTATTTTAAGAAGGATTCAGGTGCCTGGTTGTTGAACCGTCGCGTGCTGTCAATTCCTTTTAAAGACTTTAGGATTGGAATTAAAATCAAAATTTTGTTCAAAAAAAGAGGAACAAAAATTGTGTTTTAGAAAAATAGTTTAAATAACAGTTATAGACAATAAAAATTGCTTTTGTAGCATAACTTTCTTGCATGATTGATTTTTTTTGTTATACCTAGTTAAAAATATTATTGTCCCGTGATTACCGTCTCTCAGTAATTACTTATCAGATCAAACAATAGTTTGGGTAATTCGAAAATCTATGTATGTTAATGGCCCTTGTGGCTCTCGTCAGGTTTTGAACAAAATCTAATCAGATCCGTGCTATTATAAATAACACCTAAATTCCAACTATAGTTATAAGATGTGGAGTAATAGATTTAGTACAATTAATTTGGAAATTAACAAGTTTAATTTTCTTCGTCGCGTAAATAAAAATCCCAAGTCAACCTTGGAGTTTCTTTTTATTTTTCAATTTTTTCTTATTTTTCAATTCTTGACGTACCTTCAAAATTGAATCGGAATCACGAATAGGCATATTTCGTGTAAATCGAGGATCAACCAACTCTTGTAATATGCATTCTGTATAAAATGAGTGCAACTTATCTATCATTTGTTTCTGCCAGAAAAGATTATCCATCTTATCTCTTAAAAATGTTTTATCGGTTTTAGTTTCGAAAAGCATCGCTCAGATTCTGCTGTTGTAATAAGAGTTGTTAAGATTATATTTAGCAATTTTACAGTTTCAGAAAAAGTTTCCGATAAATACCTTCTGTTAAATTAGTATCCGTTTAAGAGGGCCATTTACTATCCCTACTCCCTATTATGAGCATATCTTTGAAGTATGGAAATACATCAAAAGATGTCAGCAATTGCTTAATTTTTATAATCAAAAACTTAGGAAGTGCAATTGCACTTGCGTTCAGTAACCAAACTATTAAGAATAGAAATAGCTCTTTATACCTGTATAATGGGTTGGGTCGAAAAGTCCTAAAAAAGTCTTCTTATATTATAAAAACATACCGTTTTTTTGGTTGCATTTGCTTAGCTGTTGACCGCGCCCCGCTAAGAAAATGTATATTTTGTAATTGAACATATTTTAAATAAATGTCCTAGACTAATCTCTTTTTCCCGTGCTACTGAGCTAAGCGCAATTTTTGGTCAACCGCATCTGAACATGTTAGGACACGTACTTTTTGTTGCAAATAATAATAAAACATTCAGTTAAGAGGAATACCTACTAGCAGTACGCTACCGCTAAATCATGCACTATAAGAAAGCATTTTAATGCGTCGAACGGTCTTGAATTACCTATAAAATTAGTTCAAATTTTCAAGTTATCAGTAATGTTTTGATTGAAATTGGAAGATATACGAGGATATATTGAAAAATTCTTAGCCTACTATAAAACCAAACAAAATTTCAATGTCAAAATAAGACCTCCACAGCTTCTATTACCTCCTTGTTGGAAGAAAATGTACGACCTTTTAAACTTTTTTTAGTTGAGGAAAGAGGTGATAGTCGGACGGAGTCAAATCGGGTGAAGTAGGGGGTGTTCTAATAATTCAAACCCTAAATCAAAAAACTTTTCGGAAAATAAATAGCACATCTAATAGCAGAAGACAATAACGGAAAATAAGAAGACAATAAATAATCGGAAAAATCGAAAACCGATTAATCGATCTGTATAGTCGACTTTCGAAATACATGGATTTGTAAAATCGGTTATTAAGTAGATTTTTAATTTAAATTCACTGTTTACAGTCAAATATTGATATAGCTTTTTAAAGTCGATATTAATATACGATTTTTAAAGTCGATGTTATGAATCAGATTTTAAAGTCAACTTTATAAATGAGTTTTTTTGAGTCGATTTTTTAAATCCGTTCATAAAATGGTGTTGATTATCAATTGCAATGGCGAATTCAAATGCTGTTGCTAATATTAATTGATTTTTGTTGTCTGAGATCGATGTCTAAGATGTCATTTTAAGAACTTTTAATAACTTATCGCAGAGGCCCGGCTCGAATAATTCTGACTTCTAGGACATTATTTGAGGAAATAAATGTTCATCTTAAGCCTATGGAAACTATTTCTTACGGTTAGTTCTCTATTGACTATTTATGTTAGTCAAGGTTTGGGCAAAAAGGCAGGATAACCGCATAGAAAGATCGTACGATTTTTGAATAACAATCTATTTTCAGCGTTCATAATTCAATAAAATGTATATACTCAGTATACTATTGGCGGGAGTAATAAACCTGTCAGAATTATCGAATCTCCCGTATTGCAGTGGCGTAGGTACCTGATACGTTTGGAAAATCATATTTTTAGTAGGTAAATATATTATAATAGTAAAATCTACCTTAATATAAATTATTATGTGGTTATATGTTATTTATTTTATTTGTATAGTAGATCACATTACAAATTTTACTTCTTACGTATTATATACCATTATTTTTGTATCTTCGTATAATACCCACATCTACGGCTATGATTCTCGTTTCGTCAGTACCTGGGCTGATGGCAACGTGTTTACACAGATTAAATTATTGTTCTCAGACCCTAGATGGGTCGATATGCTGCAAGAGCGGCACAATGATCGTATTTTGGTTAGAATGTATTGGTTTTTACTTAACCGTAGAAGTACTGCTTTCACAAGAAAATAAAGAATTATTTCAAGCAATTATGATTTATTACTCTGCGCCAATAGTATACAGACTTTAGAAATGGTTAAAAATAGTATTTTTTTAATAAGAATATTACGGATTGTATCACAAAAGCTTGCGCTTTCTAATTTCCTTAATCCTCTTACCCGCTGGGCGCTGTGACGAGTGCCGGTAGACGGTACCTACTACGGCTTCGGCTATTACGACCAGATGCTTTTGTTTGTAATTCTTTAGTTTAATAAAAATAATATTGTTCTCAGACCCTAGATGGGTCGATATGCTGCAAGAGCGGCACAATGATCGTATTTTGCTAGAATTTATTGGTTTTACTTAACCGTAGAAGTACCGCTTTCACAAGAAAATAAAGAATTATTTCAAGCAATTATGATTTATTACTCTGCGCCAATAGTATACAGACTTTAGAAATGGTTAAAATAGTATTTTTTTAATAAGAATATTACGGATTGTATCACAAAAGCTTGTGCTTTCTAATTTCCTTAATCCTCTTACCCGCTGGGCGCTGTGACGAGTGCCGGTAGACGGTACCTACTACGGCTTCGGCTATTACGACCAGATGCTTTTGTTTGTAATTCTTTAGTTTAATAAAAATAATATTGTTCTCAGACCCTAGATGGGTCGATATGCTGCAAGAGCGGCACAATGATCGTATTTTGGTTAGAATTTATTGGTTTTTACTTAACCGTAGAAGTACCGCTTTCACAAGAAAATAAAGAATTATTTCAAGCAATTATGATTTATTACTCCGCGCCAATAGTATACAGACTTTATCAGTAATAATTTTCAAAAACGAATGGAACTATGGAGAATAAATTATGTTATAAATTCCACGAACTTTTGGGGAATTTCAAATTCTAAATTCGATTAAACCAATTTGGGTTACCTACTTGTAATCTGCTTGAAGAATTTTCTAGAAAAGTGCTACGTAGCATAAATATGGCACTATTGGTTTTTCGGGACAATTCGTAGAAAATTTTTTGGTAAAACGTAGGTTAATTTTTCCTTCTAAGTGCAATTCAAATTGGTTCATGTCAATACATTCATTTAGAATGTGTAATAACGTTAGATGCGATCGAGAAATTGAGTGCACGTCACCGTACGGTTTATTTAAGATTACATTGATGGTTATTATGTGTTTGCATGGTACTATGTTACACTTATCTTATTGCCGGCGGAAAAGTGAAAATCCAAAATCGGACTTCTAGCCGAAAAATGTAGTTTTACTGGCGTTTAAAGAAAAATATATTTTACTATTGTTTCATAACTTTTTATACAATGTGTTTGAGAATGTGCACCTAAAAATAAATTTGTACGTAAAACGAGATAAATCAAACATTTTGGCAAGTTTGTATTTGTAGTTTTTGGGTTCATAGCTGAATAAAGATTTGTTTAAACTTGCCACTGATTGTAATTATTAAATAACAAATAATTAATTAGAAAAGAATTAATTTGAAATCTATCAATTTATTGTTTTTTTTAAATTAGCATGTTTTCATAGACAAAAAGATGCAATTGTATCCTTTTAGTGATGATAGACTGCCCAGTTTTTTTGCTTTACTTTTAAAGACACCTTGTATAACAATTAATATAACCTAATAAAATCTCGAGTATTACGAGAACCTCTAAATATATAGCTTAGAGAATTTTGTGTACAGTTTGCTCTTTTCGAGCCCTTCTAGGTGGAGGTGAATGAAATAACAACTACGCATAGGGGGCGAAACGTCGGCGTTGACAACATATTGAGTTGTTATTTCATTCACCTCCACCTAGAAGGGCTCGAAAAGAGCAAACTGTACACAAAATTTATAATCTTGGAGGAATACTCACCTGATTTAGCTTAGAGAATTTTTGCGTAATTATAATCTGCTGTGTTGTTATATTTGATGTTCATATTTACCTTCTATAATGTTTACACTTACATATTAATACTAAGGTGGGTAAGGGTTGGCATGTTTAGTTTTTAGTGGTTTGGGGTTAGAAAGAGCAGTGAAGCGCAAAACATGATGAATCGCTACGCATCATCACTAGCCTCTCCTTTGCTCGACACCGATACTCACCTCCTCGTGGTGGACCCCGGGTTCCGAAGGCCGACGAGTACGGGACTCCAAGAGCTGACACCTGGTCAGCACGGGAACTAGCACTCCCGGAGTACTTCTAGCCAAGTTCTGATCTTGCTTCAACTAGTCTGAAGGTCAAACTCCTCTTCTATACTTACCTACGACCTCCCTTGGTCAAACTCTTCACTCTTGTTTTTTCCGTTCTCGACGCTATTAGGGTATCCGAGGCCTAGGGAGTTTTCTTTTCCAAGCTATTTTCTTCTGGACCGATTTAAATGATGACGACAACAGACCTGGCAGGAGTTATAAAATGCATGGATTTGGACTTAAGACACAATGGACAACAAGCACATAAGGAATGAGTTTACCGCACAGGGAGGATACCCCAGTGCCGGCAAAAGTTGAGGTTGTAAAGCGGGCCTCACTTGGGTCGATATCCAGAGACCGCGGGGCGACACTGATAGAAAACCAGGCCACTGAGTCTTTTCGACGACTGGAAAAGAAGAAATGAACATTATATTGGAAGAACGTAGAGTACAAGAAGAACAAAGAAGAACAGATGAACATCAAAAAGAAAAGAAGAACAGAAAAGAAGAGAAGAAGAGATAAAACAAGGAACTGAAGAAGAATATAAGAGAAAAGAAGAACAAAAAGAAGTGAAAAAAAACAAACAAGAAGGTAGGAGGAACTAATAGTATTTGGCAGGAGAGATTCTATCAGTAGAACACCGCCAAAAGAGAAGAGAAAATAGATGAAACACACACAAAACACATACAAATACTAGAAAAGAAAACGGAGAAAGGAGAGGAAACGAAGAAGACGGAACGGACTGGAGTCTTGTGGTTTCGCCAACGGAAAGGAAGAACAAAAAGAGAAATGCATAGAAACAACACCAACAAAAAAATAATTTCAGAAATTCATAGTATGATTAAAAGAGCGGTAAAAGAAAACATACATGACAAATCAGAAAAGGACATAATAGAAGAGAAATTAAAAGAAGCAGAAAAGGCAATAAAGAATAAAAAAGGAAGAAGAAATAGAATATAGAAATATAGAAAAACTAAAAGAAACTATAAAACGACTAGAAGAAAATGGAAGTAAGATTTAAAGCACTAATACAAGAAAAAGCAGCTATAGAAAAAAAAATTTGTATGCAATGTAAAAAATGAAAAACTCAACCTGCAAGAGTATATAGCAAACCAACAAATACATAATTATGGAGATCAGTGAGAGAATGGACGGAAGAAAGCTATTGAAAACAGTAATAGAAACGGAGGACGATATTACTGGAGACAACATCATATATTTTACTAGAGACTCAGATGAAAAAACAAATGGGATAAAAAATTGTAGAAATATATGCATAAATTAACAGAAGGAATTAGGGTTGAACAAGAAGAAGGAAAATATACCACACTAGAACAAATAAGTACATACTGACCGAGAGCAAGATGAAAACATCACAACAATCTACATAGAAGCAGAAACGGAAAACGAAGAAAAAATATATATTCATGATAATAAAAATAGAAACATCTATAGAAGAAAATCAAAATAAAGAAATTCTAAAGACGTTGAAACAGAAAAAAAAATCAGAAAATGGCAGAAATAAAATAAAATGGAAAAGGTAAAATAAAAACAACAAAAACATAGAAAAGGAAACCCAAAGAAGAAAACAAAGAAGAAGCGTTCGTAGTAGAAAAGGGACAAAGCACGTATTCAGAAACATTAAAAAAACTAATAGAAAATATCATAGAAAAAGAAGATATAGAAGAAATAAAAAACATTAAGAAAACAGTAAACGGAAATATTCTAATAAGAATAAAAGAAGGAAATACAAAAATCAAAAATAAAGTACAAAATATATTAGAAGGACAAAGGTTGAGAACGGTGGGACAAAGCCAAACAAAAACTATATTCATAACGGACATAGATGCGACAAAGGATGAAATAGAAGAAAATATAGTAAAAACGGAGATAAAAAATACAGAACAAATGACGATAAGAAGTATAAGACAGACTAAAGATGGAAGACATTCAATTTCGGTAAACGTGTGGCAAGAGGATGCAGACAGAATCACGAAAAAAGGACAATCAGAATCGGGATGAATATGTGCAGAACTAGATATAAACTAGATGTCAAAAAATGCTATCGATCTTGGGCATATGGACACAAAGCCAACACATGCGAAGAAGAAGATGAAAGTAGAGACTGCACGAGAGATGCAAAAAGCGGTCACAGATGAGACGAATGCAAGGAAGAGGAGCCATACCGCCCAATATGCAAAGAAAAAAAGACATCAGGCAGGAAACAGTACATGTAAAGCTTTTAAAGAAGCACTAAAGAAGGCAGCTGAGAAAAACAAGCAAACACAAACTTCAATAATAATAACAAAAACAAACAAAACAAAATACTAACAACAGAAAGACAAAAAACACAAGAAAACTAAAAAGAAGAAAAAATAAAAGTATTACAACTAAATACAAACCGAAGTAGAGCGGCACATGACCTACTACACAAAAAATGGAAGAATTGGACATTGACATAGTCCTAGGACAGGAGCCAAATAAATAAATACGTCTGTGATACTAACGGTGATAATTTTATTAGTTTTAAAATAAATATTAAAATAAAGAAAACCTGTGATATAAATGTTGTGGGAGTCCAATATAAAAATATTTTATTTATACCGGTATATTTTTCTCCAAATAAAACAAAACAAGAATTCAAAACTATTTACAAGTTCTTTCAATTCTACATAAACAAAACAGAAAAACAACTCAAATCTAGTGATAGGAGGGGATCTAAATGCGAAATCAAAATCTTCGGGTCGAAAAACAGATACAAGAGGACAAATATTGGAAGAATGGATGTGTGCAAACGAACTAGTGTCAATAAACACAGGAAATGTCCCAACATTCAAAGGTGCTCAGGGAAGGTCTATAATAGATATAACAATAACCACACAAGAAATAGCAAAAAAATTAAGAACTGGAAAGTGAGACAGGATGAAGAAAACTTAAGCGACCATAATAGCATATCTTTTGAAATTAACATTAATGAAGAAGAGATAAAAAGTAAAACAAGCAAAAAGTGGGTAATAAACAACAAAATAATAAAACACTTAAAAGAAAACCCTGAAATAATAAAAATATACAAAAAAAAATAGAATCACCGAAGAAATTATAAGTCAAATACAACAAATATGCAAGAAACAACTCAGAAAAAAAGGCACAGACAAAAAACACAAAGCAGTCTATTGGTGGACGGACGAAATACGAGTACTACGAGAAAAGGCAGTAACAAGTAGGTAGAAGAAAAATTACTAGATCAAAGAAGAAACAACCCGCTAACGAAGAAACCCTAATAGAACGAACAACAAAGTATAAAGAAGCAAAAAGATATTAAAACAAGAAATAGAAAAAATAAAAGAAAGAAATGGTACGAATTATGTAACGAACTAGACAAAGATGTGTGGGAAAAGCATACAAAATAGCAACAAAAGACTAAACATCCAGCAAAAATATACTTAACCAGAGAAGAACAAATCAAACAAATAAACAAATTGTTCCCTGAACACCCGAAAATTACGTGGAAATACACAACAGACGCTAAAATAATAAAAGAAATTACAACAAAAGAAATACAAGAAGCAACAAAAACTATTAATAATAAAAAGCCCCGGACCAGATAATATTCCACCTGAAATAATAAAATTAGTGGTTGAAGAAAATACAGAAATATTCAAAATCTTTTAACAAATTACTAAAAACCACGAGTTTCTAGAAATCTGGAAAACAGCCAAACTAGTTCTTCTGGAAAACAAAAAAAGAAAACCAAGTCGAAGTACAATGTAGACCGATATGTTTATTAGACATAACAGAAAAATATTTGAAAAAATTATTAAAACAAGAACATATAAGAAAACTAAAGCAAAAAGGTCTACCAAATAAAAACCAGTTTAGCTACAGATAAGAAAGGTCCAGTGTTGATAAGCTGGAAAGAATACAAAAGATATGAAAAGAAGAAAATAACAAAGCCATAAAAAACAGGAAGCAAATACTTTTATAACAATAGACATAAAAATGCATTCAACAAAAAGAAAAATAAAACAAAAATAAAATTTGGCAACAACAAAATAGAAAGTAAGGAACAATTAAAGTACATGGGAGTCTATCTAGAAAGGAACAACAAAAAAAGAACACACATAAACAAAATAATAGAAAAGGCAAACAAAACAATAAAGAGCCTGAGTATACTTACCCCAAAAATAGGTAGACCCAAAGAATGTAAAAGGAGGTTGTTGGCAACAACAGTCATATCGTCAGTTATGTACGCGGCTCCAGTAGGGTGTGACATTCTAAAAACACTACAAAAACCTACTAATAAGAGTAAATAGAAAAATAAGCTTAGGCATCACCTCGGCATATAGAACGGCGCCGACGGAGGCGATTGAAGTAATTGCAAGCGTGGCACCAATCGACCTAAGGTGGAAGAAAGAACACAAAATTACATTAAGAGGAATAAAGAAGATAAAGCAGAAGAAAGAAAGAGATTATTACAGAAATGGCAAGAAAGATGGGACTAATACTGGGAACATGTAAGGTATATATAAAAAACGTAAATAAATGGATAGGAAGAAAATGGGGAAGTGTAGACCACTTCACCGGACATGCATACCTACATAGAATTAGAAAGAAAGAAGACAGCAAATGTGACCTATGCAAAGTAGAAGATAATAGCGTACATACGATATTTAAATGTAATAAATTCAACGCCATCAGAAAAGAAGCTGAAAACATATGTGGACAATAAATAAATGAACAGAACGTAGCAGAATTATTATTAGAAAAGAAGAGTATTGGAATGAAATTAAAAAACTGGTAAGAACGATAATACTGATAAAACTAGAAGAAGAAGGTAATAAGGAAAGAAGTAAAATAGTCAGCAACACCTAGAAACTGCAGCAAACCGTAGGCAGCTTCGTAGTCCGCCTGCTTGAAGGAATGCCAAATAGGCGGTGCTGAGCAGGAGAACTTGTAAGGATAGAGGGTGGTTTTTTAGTCAGTTGGCAGAAACATCTAACCAACCCGACACTCCCGGTAAATCTGGCAACCGGGGTCTGGTAGCAGATTTTCCCCTCCCAAAAAAAATATTTAGTTTTTTTCCTAAACTTTGAAGCAAATGCTTTGCCAAGACGAACCAATCCAGTATTGCACACGGTTTCGTCACCACACTATACAGGTTCATACTGATCTTCTGGGGCACCATACATAACACTTACATCGCAATACAATATGTAAATGTACTATACGAATAAATAAATAAATCTGCACTAACTAATTAACGTAAAAAATGGGAACTTCATTTAAATACATGTACAGGGTTCGTCAGTGAAGCGGGGAAATTTAAAAGTTTTATTATTCATTTGACGTTTGGGCGAGGGTGCTGAATTTAATGATAAATTGTCAGTCATTTAACGCCATTTAGTAAACATGGAACAGTGGTCAGGTGTTCATTGTGATATCTGTGTTAAACCGCGACAACCGTGAGAAGGTTATTTCGTAATCGTCCCCCGTCATGAGCGGGTACCGTCTATTCATGCAATTAAGTTATGGGTAGCAAAGTTTGAAGAAACTGGGTCCACATTAAGTTTAAAACATAAAGGAGCAGCAAGAAGTGTTAGAACGCTAGAAAACATTGATAGAGTTCGAACTGCCATAACATAATAGTCGATATTGAGCGCTGAAAGCTCATGTCAGTTATCAAGTGTTATTTTTAAAAAATAAAATGGCGAGTCTAACTGAACAGAAAACTGCAAAAACGTTTAGGTTAATAGAAGTCTTAAAATTTTCCGCTACACTGACGAACCCTGTATATGTGAATGTAATGAAACTTCAATTTTGAAACTGAATTTCAAATCGAAGTTTCATTGAAAAATTGTTCAATTTTATTTTTTGCAGAATACTTTACGTATACGTTTTATTAAATTGTGTTTATCATCTATGTACATAAATTTCATAATAACTGTTTATGTAACCAGCGTCCAAAACGCAGAAATCAACGAATTCAAACTTGATTCGAATAGGCCCGGTTTTACTTTTAGTAAAATTATGATTATACGTTACATTTTTTAATGTGAAAATGACACTTAGATGTCAACATTAGAAAAGGAATTGTTTATTATAATATTTAATTTTTACTTCGTGTCTAGCTTGTACAGTGACCATGTTAGATTTCTTAATACAAGTTTTTGATCATTTTTGTCGTAATGAATAAAGAAACGGTTTTTATATTTTCATAACAAGACATTAAGAGGAATACTACGTACTCAGCAGTGCGCTCCCGCTAAATTATGCACTATAGGGTACAAACACAACGAAGCTGTGATGGGTGATGATAGCATGGAGTTGTATAAGCGCTTATAGAATGAAACAATGCGTTTAAATGCGAGCGTTCATAACGAAGCTGCGATGACTGTTGCAATAAGCGCTTGTATAAGCGAACAGTTTTTAAACAATAGAAGTAGAAGCCGATTGAAATATAAAGAACCTGTCACGTGACCTGCGCCGTGAACGAAAATGAAACGGACGAGTCTACTGTTCACATTAAGGGCAACAACGAAGTGTATTTCGTAATTTCGTTTGTAGTGTTATTCAAATTATACCCCAGTTTAATAAATACATTTATAGTAAGGTATATTTTTATGATTTGCGTTGAAGAAGTGTTTCAAAATTTGATTTCGTTTTAACACTTCCTCGATCCAACCCTACTTTACGTTTAAACAATTTTTTACGGCGCTACTGAATTGAAGGTCAAATAAATCGTTCGCGCAGATTGATTCACGTGACAGGTTCTTTTACATTTCAATCGTCCTCTAACCATTAGGGCTAGGCCACATCTGCGATTTTGTTGTGGCGACCGGGTCGCCGCGATTTCGTCGCTGCTATGTAATACATTATATTTTACGTGCATGGCCACATTAAGCGTTTTGTGGGTAACGTCAGCATCTTGGTAGCAATTTGAAGCGACTTTCAGCCGCGGCTACAAAGTCGCTTCACATATTTTTAAATGAATGCGGCTAGATTACGCGTGCAAGTCGCAACAAGTTATCTTCATTGCATTGTCAAAATCAGTCGTGCAATATGTTTGATACCGAAAAGTTTATTTTGGAGGTAGAAACCAAAACAGCTTTATATGATCTCAAGCATCCCGATTATGCAAATCGGGATG
This sequence comes from Abscondita cerata, assembly GCA_030710515.1. Lineage (NCBI taxonomy): Eukaryota > Metazoa > Arthropoda > Insecta > Coleoptera > Lampyridae > Abscondita > Abscondita cerata. The sequence goes on along the minus strand of JALBCR010001775.1, from coordinate 68,557 downwards.
TAAAAGTAAATTATGGCTAGAAGTAGCCGCTTCTGTTTTCCAAACTTTAATGAACTTCAAACGGTTGAAAAAATAATGAAGGTAGGTTAAATATAATTTTGAATTTAATCTTATTTAATGTTGGATCCGTAATCATATATTGGCTAAATTTAATTGAATAAGCCAAACCAATAATTTTCTTTTGAAATAAAGTAGGTACCAATTAAATTTACCAATTAGACACATAACCAATTAAAATTAAAGGCTTTTAAATCAGTGGTATTTATAGTTACATGTAAAATTCGAAAATGTTTCATTGTATATTTTAATTTCTGAAAACGGCAGATGGAATAAAGTAATCACAAACAATCATTTTCATGAGCGATTTGATATTGATTTTGCAATGTCATATCACGTAAGATATTTTATTTATTTTAATTTATATTTTTGCAGTTAAGAATTTACAAAAAAATGGAAATCCATTCGCGACTGTTTTATGCGAGAACTGAGGCAGCAGAAAAATATGCCGAGTGGTGCCGGCAAACGGTCGAGAAAAAATACATATTTTTGATCAGCTCCTGTTTTTAATTCCAACCTTAGAAAATAGGGAAACTGTCACAAATATTGAAGAAGCGGCTTCTCCAAGCCAAGAGAATCAACCACAAAGTGAAGATATTTCGCAGCCTATTAGACAAAATGTTCAAAATAAACAAAACACTTCAACTAGCCGAAAAAGGAATCCCGACTATTTTCAGGAGAAAGTATTGGAGTATTTACAACAAGGGAAGAATGAGGATGACCAAGACGAGGATAAGTTGTTTTTGTTGTCTTTTGTCAGGCCCTTTAAAATGCTTCCTCCTCAAACCAAATGGTGGGTGCGTATGCAAATGACACAAATTATGCAGCACGCCATAAATACGCAAGTTCACCATTTACCACCTACTCCATCGGGACAATATCCACCAACTAATACCTATCTTCAGCAGAACGTCCAGGTCGCAGAAGTTGTACCAGTCCGATTACCAGCACCATCAGTTTCGTATCAAGATAGCGCATGTTCGTCTGCGTATAGTAACCCGTCCTCTGTATCCGACACACAGTCAGAAGTGTTTAGTGTATTGGATTATTAAATTTTTCCTTTTAAATATTTTATTTGGTTACTTATGTTGTAATATAATAAATATCATTTTTATTTAATTCATTGTTTTCTTATTTATTTGATCCTATATTTACATTAAAATCATATTACTTTATCCTAAGGTCGGAAAAATTATAAAAAAAATCTTACAATACATACCTACAATAAATAGAAGTATAGTGTATTCATCTAGACGAGTCAGCGCACCAAAATAATGCAAGGTGCATGATCATCACGTGTAACTGGCTATTGAGCCTCTGATTGGTTCCCCGCCCTCACATTTTGACATCGTGCAATTGTGTCTCAGTTCATTGTCACAGGGTAGCGATTTACGTAAAGTGGCAAAATGTCGTCAATCGATTCAACTACTGAAGTTGAAATGTCGCCTCCAAAAAAAAAGGGTAAAGCGAAATTATATCGGTAGTGCCGAAAACCAAATTGTTTTAAATATTTATAAAAATGAATTACAATTAGATCAGATCCCAACTAACTAATTTCCGCAAAGCGCTATCATGTGAAGAAGCCACTAGGTCCTACACGTGCTCGCTGACTCGTCTCGATGAATATACTATAGGTAGAAAGTACAACAAAATAAAAACATTATATTTTATATTTTATCATATTGCCATGAAACACTGCCTGATGGGCAAATGAAAAGTCAGCAAACATATCTCGAGTTTGTTTGGCTACTGTCGTTCCACCTCCTGTACCTAGTACAGGGATGTCCTCCATTGGGCATGTAAGAGTATCTTCAAATGTGTAGCCGTCACGAATTCTTACTAAATTATGGAGAATACAGCAAGCAAGAACAATTTTCGTAACAAAATCAGGTTCTAAATTTATTGCTGAATGAAATATTCTCCATTTATTTGCGAATATTCCAAATGTACATTCTACAAATCTTCGAGCCCTTGAGAGTCTGTAATTGAACACACGTTTTTAACATCCAAATTTTGTCTCGCATATGGTCTTAGAACATGCTCGCTAATCCCAAAAGCTTCATCCGCAACAATTACATGAGGAAACAGTTTATTGTTAAAATTGGGGAGAGGTTTGGGTGGTGGTATATTCATTTCTCCAGAGTGCAATTTTGTGTAAAGAGCTGATTGCTTAAATATGTTTGAATCAGAACATTTTCCATACGCCCCAACATCTATTGCTGTAAAACAGTAATTAGCGTCAACTAACGCAAGCAATACCAATGAATTGTAACTTTTATAATTAAAAAATTGGGATCCACTATGATTAGGTTTAACAATTTTTATATGTTTGCCATCTAGCGCTCCTATGCAATTGTTAAAATTACTTCTTTGTTCAAATTGATCGCTAATTGTTTTCCAATCAACGGTGGAGGGATCAGGCAAAAATTCTTTTTGCATTGTAACCCAAATTGCATCACAGGTTTCTTGAACGATATTAGATATGGTCGCTCTACCAACACGAAATTCAAAAGACAACGATCTGAAAGTGTTCCCTGTTGCCAAAAATCTGTAAACGAAAGCGTTTAATAGAATTTTGTTCCAGAATACTAAAATATTATATTAAATAACAAAACAATTTTTAGGGTTAAGAACCATAGTTGCACAAACCCTTGTTAAATTTAATCGTTGGTTAAAAACAATAGTTGCTATATTTACATTTTATGAATATGGATATTAATGTGTATGTTACCTAAGATTAAACTTAAAAGGAGTTTGGTGTTTTGGCCCTTATTGTATTTGTTTTTGATACACATAGAATTATTTATGGGATTTACTCACCTCAAAGTTATAGCCAGTCGTTCCTTGGGTGATATACACCTCTTAAATTTTGTATTTTTTTTTGTAATGTTGGGTTCCACAAATGCCAATAATTCATCAAATGTTTTTGTATACATTCTAAAATAGGCAAAGAAACGTTCTTCATAGTCTCGCAGCTTATAAAACAATGTTTGAAACTGCCCATGTTGAGTTCTCAACACATTTATTGGATGCACTGCAAATCGTTTAGGCTTTCTTTTCTTTTTTTGTTTTTTAAATATTGTGCTACCTCAATTGCGAGTAGTACACGATCCTGAAACGCCATGGTAAAACTGATGTCAAATTGCGTTTATGTCGCTACTTGGCCACAAAAGTTTGCGTTGGCCTCATGCGACATAGTCGTGGCGACCTGGTCGCCGCGACGTAAACGCAGATGTAGCCTAGCCCTTATTCTGCGAACAGACTAGCTGTTCGTCGGCAGATACTGGTGTCCCTATGACAATTCTTCCACTTCTTTTCAAGCTTCCCTTCCACTTTTTTCAGTAAGTAGTTAAATGTTGATATGTCCATTCTCAAATACTGATAAAAGCGATCGGGATACCGGCAGACGTCTTTGAACAAGTGATGATATTCACCCAACATCTTTCGTTTTTTATTCAGTGGATGCAATTGATATCGTTTTGTACCATGAACTGAATGTTTCAAAATAAACCACTTCGTTGCAGCCGAAGCAAAGTATTCGTCTTCATTGTCTGACATTTTCGGGACAACTGTACAGCTTCGTTGTGCACACCTACAATCGATTATATTCTTTACTCTACTCTATCATCTCAGCTATCATCACTCATCACAGCTTCGTTGTGTTCGTACCTTAAGTAAGTATTTTAATGCGTCGATCGTCTCGAAGTACCTATAAAATTGACTCAAATTTTCAAGTTATCAGCAATGTTTTGATTGAAATTGGAAGATATAAGGGACTTTGTCGAGATTTTAATAGAATTTTGATTTTGTATTTATTTCAATTAAAATTGTGGTGTTAAATATGTTATAAAATGTACAAATTCAAACATAAAAAAACAAAACGTAAGCATTTTTGAAAAAAAAGTAATACAACAGTGACAACGCCCCAAGTTTTGACTTTCATAAAACATTAAGTTTTACTTCAAACATTTAAAATTAAAAGTTGTTTTAAGGGTAATTATAGTGCATGTTTTGCGATGGTGCCCTGCTAGTACCTATTCCTCTTAAGTGCAAAAGGAAGATATTTTATAATTTATATAGTATTAAAACTTTTGAAACTGAACAACAATAAATAGTAACTCTGCATCAATTTAAAAATTTGACTATATTAGCCTCTTAACCTTTAAGAAGTCTAGTGAAAGAGATTAAAAAAATTAATTGATAAACGTAAAAATCATTGTAAAACAGATAAAATAAAACACCGAATTCAGCGCCACCTAAAATAGGGTTTGAACTACAACTTTTTAAGTGCCCTTCTTAATGACAATACTGCGAGTGTTATAAAAACGTAAAATTATCTCCGCGCGCAAGAGTCCTATTAACCACGTGACAAATTTCAAACTCGTTTACTTTCCTCTTACGTCTTCGCGAAATATATATGTCTACAAACGTGTGTGTAGTTGAATATGGCAACGTCGTAACGTTCAGCACTTCTCAAAGCTGATAAGAGCGCTCGCATTTTGTTTATTTTCACTTCTTATTTAGTCGAATCAGGTTTCTGTAAATATTGGCAGCTTTAATTTTTTGTTCATTGATGTATTTCGACTTTGAAAACATAAAAAATCGAGAACGTAATAATAATAATAATAATTTATTCCAATTATTTACATACTAAAAGCAACAATAATGAAATATAAAAGGAATTAATCCCGTTCTAAAAGCATAGCTTGTGTTACGTATTGAAATTCAAAGAAGTACAATTTTTTTTTATTTTCTGAGAACAATCAAGTGGTTATCAAAATAATTTTGCGTACGACAAAAAATTCTCAAACATTTGCTGCGCCCCATAAATCGCTATTTTTATGTTATAATTTAGATTAGATCAGAACTTTTTTGCTCAGTTATTACATTGATATATGTAATGAATGGTGTAATATGTATTCTAACATTTGCAAACGCGAATTGTTTACTGTTTTCACAACGATCTTGTCACTAGAATGTAACATCACATTTTTACGAGAAAACTACCTACGGATGATTCATATAATTCAAACAAACAACACCACACACAAAAAAACTCTGTAACAAAATACTCACTACCTAAACACAGACCGCAAATAAATAAACAAAGCACGCAACGACTGTAGCTTTGGTTTCTTATTTTCATTACAACATTGCAACATTTATTGTCACCATACAGATGTCGCCTCTGAACAAACGATAAATATTTAAAACGCTATTACATTTTACTATAAAAGTATAAATAATTGAAATACATTTTGTCGATAATATAGCACATAGTGCTTAGAAAAATGTAGGAAAGAGTATTTTATGCCCCTAATCATTTCATTTAACAAAAAAAAATTCAATTCTTGTAATTTTTGTTTTTAGACTTTCCTACATTCTTCACAATAATCACTATCGGCTTGTGAAACAAAATGTTTTTCTCTTGTGTATTAAGTGTATAATTCCAAATTGCGTATTTCACCAATATGGCGCCGCTTTATAAGCCTCTTAAAGAAAAACATTCTCGAATTTCATGGCACCGGAAGTTATTGATACTGCTGCAAAACTAAGCGTAGCTGGCTTGAAAATCGAGACGTATTTTTAACATGTATTAATGAGTCTTCAAGGATGTTCAATTTTCAATTCCTACTACGTTTGTAATTCTACACGATGCAGATAAAAATACTTTACTCGGTATCGATTTCATAAGGATACAAAACTTAATTTAAAGGCATCAAAAGCTTCTTGAATTTTACTGATAATTATAGCAACGAATATGAATTTCATTTCGAAGAACAAATGATGAATAAGAAGTTGAATTTTTCAAGCGTAGAACCGCTGGCGCTGCAACCGACTGAAAGTAAAATGCTTTCTAAAGACCAACTGACGAGACTGTACAATCATTAATTATAAGTACAATAACGTTTTCGATTTAGGGTAGAGGCAACCTGTTTGCTGAACATACATACCTCCTTACCAAATATCATACCAGAAAAGAACAACTTCGAATTGAGCTAGAAAAATTACTAAAATATCATTATGGAAGAAACCAAAAGTCCTTGGGCCTTTCACTTTGTATTAGATCCCAAAAAAGATGGAAATATCAAATTGTGTGTGGTATCATAATCAAAGGTGGTATCCACTACCAAGAAGGAATGATTTGCTACATGCTGCGAAACAAACCAGTTTTATGACCTGACTTGATTGCATAGGATACCATCAAATAAATGTTACGGAACGCGATAGTGATAAGACAGCTTTTAATAATAGCATTATTAGTAATAATTCAATTTTAGTTTGTCTTTTTTTAGTACTTTTAGTAGCAGGTTGGAAGTCTAGAAAAACAATCAATAAGTGAGAACTGGCCAGCGCGAGCTTTATCAAGGCTTAGTACGCTTGTAGAATGGACTTCTAAATTTATAACATTGAATTTTGATGATATTTGTATAAATGTTTATAATTAATTTGAAGTTGGAGGAAATTAATAACAATAATAATAATAATAAAATTATAGTATATTATGATGAACAAAAAACAAGAAAGAAAATTGATTATGGAAATGCGTACAAACGAGAAATTACTATCACACATTGTATAAATCCAGAACGCATTAACGTTTTTAACGCAGAACGTTTTGGTAAAGTTGGTACCTCAACCATAGAATAATAATACTTCGTTGCGATGAAGTTTCACTGGGTGTCGGATCGTTTGAAGTCGGTGATCCTACAGAAATCGCACGCTTTACCCACGCCCAAGAATATTATTCATGACTTGAACGGAGCGGTTATAGAAAGTTTACTGTTTCTTAGCAATAGCATTTCGGGATATACCGCACAATCGGAAATCGACAAATTTACTTTAGCTACACCTTGGCTACTCCTGGCTGCGCGTGGGTAATGTGCGAACGCTACTTAAGACCAAAATTATCGCCCACTGAAATTTCTGTATGAACGCAGTGAATATATTATTCTGTGCCTTCACTTTTGCAAATTGAAAAAAAACGAAGATAATTTAACACTAATTTAGCACTAATTTGTAACCAAAAAATTATAATTTGTACCCAAATACATTCACTGTAATTCAGATTTTTAAGTAGGGTTGCTAACTTGAGCTCAAGCTAAACCTCTTGAATTAAGCACTAATTTGTACCAGCGATGGTTTTTCCATAACCTCAATCAGTTAATCAATTTTTTACCGATGTTAAGTTACATTTGGATTTGAAATCGAATGAATTTGAGTTTAAAAATTTAATTATACCCCGCAGATTTTTAAATGTTGGTCATTGTAAGCCAAGTTCTCATAATCGTGGCAATAAATTATAATTCTTCAATTTTTGCAACAAATTATACCCCCGCATTTTTAAATGTTAGTAACTGTAGTGCGGTGGTAGCTCAGCAGTGCGTTTAGCTGTTAAGCAGGCACCTCGGGTTCAATTCCCGGTGCAAACATCGAATTTTTCGGCCGTACTCTCTTGCAAGGCAATGGCAAACCAGCGAGAGTATACTTGCCTAGTAAAAACCTTTCAACTAAGCCGTTCGGAATCGGCAACTTCAAGAAGAAGAAGTAACTGTAGTCCAGTCCTGATAATTCTTGCAACAAATTACCAAAAATGCTGTAGGGGCGGCAATTTTTATTCTAATTTTAAAAATTCAGCAAAAACATTAACAATCGCAATATTAGGATTGCCAAAATGAAATGATGTCTCATTATGATAAAAATCAATATTATGACGAAAAGCTACTTTTTCTCATCACTGAAAATTATGTATCTCTATTTTCGCTCTGTTAATAACTACAGTTAATAACATATAACAAATCTGCTAGATACAATCCTATCCCATTATTGAGATTGTTTAATGTTTATCTAAATTTTTACATTTAGAATAAAAATTACCACTCCCTGACGGCATTTTGAGGTAATTTGTTGCTAGGGTTATAAAACCGAGTTACAATACAAAAAACGTACACTCTGACTTTTTTGAAAAATATTTTTTTGAGATTCAGCACTTAATTCTGCAAATAAAATTATACTTAGTATTTTTCTATTCGGCATTCCGTTTTTGAGATATTTGCATTAACATTTAAATGTTAATCCAAATATCAAACTCTCCTCATTAACTGTATACTTAGTTGAATATTTACGTGTACCAAATCTCAGTTTAATATCTTTTGTAATTTCTGGGATATCTCAAAAAACTTCAAAACAATTATTTTTAAACACCCTACATTTCGTTACGAAGCATTTTCCGAAAAGCAATGATAGTAATTTTTGTATTTTTTTGGATCATAGAATCTTCAGTTTTCGTTTGTCGGTGATTTTAAAGTACACCCTGTATAGGGCAAACCAAGAGACCTATTAAAACTCGGTTTAAAGAGCACATAGGTAATGTCAAATATCATGGCTCAGATAGGTCCAGTGTTGCCATGCATATGCTTGAAAATTGCCATAGAGTAGACGACATTGAATTAATTAAGAGCTACACTAAAAACAAACTTGATTCTTGTGAAAGTTTAGAAATTTTAAAAAACAAAAGTTAGCTTATGAATTATATTTATTTGTATGGTACATTTTAAATATTGTGTTGTGATATAAGTGTTATGTATGGTGCCCCAGAAGATCAGTATAAACCTGTATAGTGTGGTGACGAAACCGTGTGCAATAATGGATTGGTTCGTCTTGGCAAAGCATTTGCTTCAAGGTTTAGGAAAACTAGTAAAACCTAAACATGTCAACCCTTACCCACCTTAGTATTCATATGTAATAATATTAATTAAGTATGTAAACATTATAGAAGGTAAATAAGAACAAATATAACGCGCTAGGTATTACTATATGTTGAAGTTGCCAACAACGGTTTTAGTCACGGATTGAATTTGGCTTCAAATTAATTATGTCACTTGTCAGTTATTTAGGGTTTGTTTCAATTGTCAAAACTTTCTAATGTCACTGTTAATCTATAGGATTTTGTATTGTTAATGTGTTTGTTAAGCTGAAGTACAGTAATTTTCAAATATACTATTTTAAGTCTAGAGTGACTAATTTACGATTTTTGATTTTATTAAATGTAATATTTGTCTCTGTTGATATTATTGTGGATCAAAAAATTATTATTTGAAACTTCGTTAAGACGCCTTGTGAATTTATTTGGTTAACTATTTTGCTCTCTTCTCTCTCAGTTGTCGCCGCAAACTAAGTCGCACAACCAAATCTTTGACATTTTAAACGTAATTTATATTCTTGTTTATATGAGTTACTATCTGCGCTTTAAAAGCGATACATGAAACATTAATCTAAAAGTATTTGGTTTCATGAATTGCACTGTTGTTCTTGCAAGAGCTATGGTTTTACTTTTTTACTCCACATCATTTCTAAACCGAAGATTTTACCACTCATTTTTTACTTTTTCAGGAAAATTACAGTTAGTACGTTATAATAAAGCAAAGAAAATTTCTGTCCGACGGACAGTCTCCGGCCTTCCTTCCGTACATAAACAAGATATCAAAAAAACCACCAGTCCGATTTTTATAAAACTTCGCACATGAGCATTATTTAAATTCCGCAGATTTGATTAGATTTTGGGTGTAATCTATCTAGTTAAAAGGGACGTTAACCTACATAGATTTTCATTTTCAAATATTGAGAAGAAAAGTTGTTTATAATTTAATTATACACAACTTTTGTTTAAACTATTTTTCACTGAGACATAGCAATCAGGTGACACTAATTGTTTTAACAATATCTCCACCAATATCAATTACACAAAAAGTTGGAAATTCCATTGTCTATAGCTTTTGTTTGAAACATTTTTATCTAAAAAGCAATTTTGTTTTCGCTTTGTGAGAGTGAGTTTATCACTCATCTTAAGGAACTTGAGCACCCGTCGATACCTCGCTTTGTCCCGACGCGACGTACTGACGTACCTAGGTAGAGTTCCTATAACGGTTTACCAGTTAGATACATTTAACTATTGTAAGCCGATACTGAAATGTTTCATTCGATTTTAAAAATTGCTTAGCGGTGCACATTTTCTTCTCTCTTCGTTCTAATTTTTCTTTCCATTCAAGAGAAAAATAGGTCCGAAAAATTAGATCTCGTTGTCATGGCAACCGATAACAAGATTTTTGACTTTTATTTATTAAATGACAATGTTGTCGAAAGAACAACGAATTTACCTTATTCAGTGTTACGGCATAGGTGATAAAGCAATTCGTCAAGTTATTGAAGGTTTAACCAAAAATTCCCGGATGTCTTCATATCAAAATGTGGTGCACAAAAATTAATCAAGAAATTTGTAACCACAGGCTCTATATTAGACATAAAAAAAACTAAGATAGTTGGGAATGAAGATGACGCTGCGGCCCTTATTGTGATGGATTCGGTTCAGAATAACCCAAAATTATCTTTACGACGAAGATCGCTTGAATTAGGGATGAGTAACATCCATCCATAGAACATTAAAGCAGTGGAAATTTCATCCCTACAAACCGATTTTCAATTATGCTTTAGAGCCAGGAGGTAGTCCAAGACGATTGGATCCCCATTTCCGAATCGCTCGTAATAGGCAATATTTAGCGAAAGTAAACGTATGGTGTGCAATTTCTTACCATGGCATTATTGGACCATTTTTTTTAAATTCGGTTAATCAGCACACCTATTTACATATGCTGAAAAATTTTCTAAGTGAACGGTTGGACGATTTACCTATTAACTATCGCGCGAGATGTTATTTCCAACAAAATGGTTGTCCTGCCCATTATGCGCGAATAGTGGTAGAATGGCTGACTCAGAAATTTAGGAAGATTGGGTCGGTCGAAATGGTCCTGTTTTATGGCCACCGAGGAGCCCTGATGTGACTATGGCAGATTTTTATTTTTGGGCCGCTTGAAAGAAATAGTTTATGCAAACGATAATCCTTCGAATGCAGAAAATTTAAAGGAGAGAATCAGAGATGCGGTGGTGTCTTTATCACTCGAAGAAATTCGAAGAAGTTATGATGAACTGCGTCAAAGACTTGAGCTCTGCGTTCAAAAAGGGGTGAATGGATCGAATGAAATTGTTTTTGATTAAATTATTATTATTATTTCTTATTATTAATTTAAATTGTTATTATTATTATTAAGAATTGTTTAAATGTTTTTGAATTTCTTGAACAGATTTTGTGCAAAATATTTTGAGATGTAAATAGAATGTAGAAACTTTGGGTTCTTCTTGATAACTATAAAATCTGAATAAGTCAAAATCTGCCATAGTCAAATCAGGGCTCCTCGGTTGCCATAAAACAGGACCATTTCGAGCGATTCCATTTTCCCCAAATTCCTGAGTCAGCCATTGTACCAGTATTCGGGCATAATGGGCAGGACAACCATCTTGTTGGAAATAACATCTCGCGCGATAGTTAATTGGTAAATCGTTCAATCTTTTATTTAAAAAATGTAAACGGCTCCAGTACCTTACATGATGAGATACAACAGTACCATTTGAATTACTTAAATTCGTTGTTCTTTCGACAACATTGTCATTTAATAAATTAAAGTCAAAAATCTTGTTACCGGTTGCCATGAAAACGAGATCTAATTTTTTCGGCTATTTTTAAAAACCTATTTTTCCACTTTTCTCTAGAATGGAAAGAAAAATTAGAACGAAGAGAGCCGGTTCCGCGGTTTTGAAACAAGCAAAAACTTTTATGAAGAATACACATTTCTCGAAAAATTAAAAATAAAAAAGTTTTTCCTCTTGGCAACCCCATCCGGGGACATACTTTAGAAAAATAAACTTTTTCAATTTTTGGTATACCTATAAAATCGTTTTGACAATCGTAACGGTGGTAACCGAAAAAACGTTGTGTGTAGACAATGTTTACATAAATAAATCTTTTTGTTGTCTGCCAGAATTTTGACTCTCCTTTTACGTATAGTAACAATTGTAAGAATTTTTGACAGTCACTTGTCTAAGGTAACATAAGTGTCTACAATTCCAAATCTACGTCAAATTTTATGTTTTCATGTATATGTGACCATTTTACTGTGCTTTCCCGAGTTTTACATTCAGGAAATTTGTAGATAGCAATGACAAAATTCTTTTCTTCACGTAATTAAATAACCTCTCAATTTTACATTCCTCTCTCGCTGTTTCATTAAGCTTAGTACGCGGCCATATTTCGAAAACTATTGGGTATAGAAATTCGGGAAATTTTTTTTTATTACTAAAACAGCTATGAGAAAATTATTTTCAAGTTCCGAATTTCACCGCAAGGGGTTGAGAGGACGAAGTATAAAATTCAAGAATTCTCGGAAAATTTTCATATGAAGCTGTGACTTCAATAACATCATTTAGAAAGCCTGAATAATTCCGCATAAGTTTTGTCTGAGACTCCTTCGCGTACCGACCTTAATAAGACAAGGAGAAGCTCCAGAATGTCTAATAATTTAAATGACTATATTTTCTAAATGACTTATCTGATTATAGCAAACTCAGGCTTATTTTTAAGAAAAATATGTCAGTGTTTTCAAATACCGTATCAATCGGCACTCGACAGTTTCAAATAAAATTACTAGAGGCCGCAGTTCGCAATAATAACAGTTATTTCAATTTAAAAATTTAAACCATAGAGGATTTCAGTGGCGTACTAAATTTTTGATTTTCAATAATTTTTGACCAAAAATTAGAATTAAGAACCTACAGTGCCCACTTCAATAAAATCAAGATTCGTAACCAAATGACGTTTTAATTAATTTTTGTGCATTCGTGTTGTTGTTGTTAATCACTATTTTGAATGATAGCATTTTAATGTTTGTTTGACTTGGAAAATCGCTCTTCACTAATAACTGTAATCACTTTTAACAACACACATCCTGGTTGAAATTCTAAGTCACGCCTATGTGCTTCAGTTGGTTGCCAAATTCGAGGCAACGGGATCTGTTGCAAACAGAAAAGACATCAGCCAAGGTTCCTAAATGAACTTGCTAATATTGAATTACTTGGACAGTTTGCCATAAATCCTACAATGTGAACTCGTCAGGAAGCTGCTGAAACAGAATTATCTCAAAGAACTATAGTAATATATAGTATTAAAATTAAAACGTCACAACTGGCATACCTAAAAATCAACATTTTTAAGAACTTGTAGATGATGATCCGTTCGCCGGATGTTGAAATGGTCCCAATAACACCTGATTTAACACCTTTATTTTTTTTTAAATTGGTCGTTTTCAAAACTCAATTAGAATAGATTGGAAAAAAATTACTGCAGATTGTCGCCTAATTTCGCAAGAAACGTTTGACAATAATTCGAGAACAGCTTCTATCATTGTCTTCACGCAATAACGGAAATCATTTTCAAACTAATTGTAAAACAATTTTAAGTATTTGTCAATTAACAAATAGTTAATAATAAAATAAAATACCCCCTGTCTGTTCTTAATTCTAATTTTTGGTCAAAACTTATTGAGAATAAAAAACCTTCACTAAAATCCTTATTATTAAATATTCTAAAAAATGACGTGTTACAAGTCGGGTCATGACATTTAAAAAATCTTAAGAACAATCTCTGAGGGCTAGGGGGTTGATTCCACAACTGTCATTAATACGTCAAAAATCGTCCACCTCGATATTAAAATTGACATGTTTTTGTTTTTCTTCAAATTCGTTTTTGTTTAGAAATTATAGCGATTGAAAGTTTTAAAAGTTACCCTGTATATTGTTCTATGAATTACATTAACATTTTAAATTGCGAATTTTAAAGTGTTAATTTTTTCCTTCTTATCGAATTCTAAACGTTTACCTGTTTTAAATGTCCGAAATTTTATAAATGACCCTTTGCAATAATTTACAGTTTCAAGTTATAGCTTCAGGCCCTAAGTTTTGTTAATCCGGTATCGAGTCTTACCTATACAATAGCAAAATCTATCCCATTTTATTTTGTTTATGTATCTACACAATTAAAGGGGAATGACTACTTTTTGTACCTGCTGTAAACCACGCCATTATAAACGCGAAAGACTGTACATACATATCTCTATTATCGTATCTCAGAAAGTTGACAGTTGCGTCATTATTTAAGTTTGTATAAACACTAAAAACAGGCAATCAAAAATTTTTGTCACTTTATCATTTTCAAATTTAGCAGAACTGATAAGTGTTTACAGTTAATAATAATGTTTACTACCCAACAGGCAAGAAGCCCAATTACAGAGTAATACTTACAAATAATTCAACTATAATTTAAGTAAAAATAATTGAAATAAAAGTGTATTCGTGTATATATAATATTCGTTAATGTTCTTAATATTATTTACGTGTGTCAAATTAAAATATTTTCTAAATTCTTTTAAATTCTAACAAATTTACATCAAATAAATCAATACTTATCCGGTAGTCTATTGTACAATGTTGACATCTTGAAAACGGGAGCGTTTAAAAAGACAATTAGTATTAGGAGTAGGTACTGACAAATAACATTTTAACTTACTATGTAACCTAGGAGCTCTAATGCCAATCTTTTGTAGAATATAATGATTATCAGCTTTACCTGATAACAGTTTATGCAGATAACACAATATTATTATTGTCTTGCGCTGATTGATTGTAGGACTATCACTATAATACCTATTTAAATATTCATGCTGATGAAGAAGATAGGCATTGTTTTCGCGGTAATACTTAATCTTTAAGAACCTATACCTAATATTTTCCAGCATATTTCTATATTTGTTGTACAACGGGTACCATACTATTATAGCATATTCTAATTTAGATCTTACATAACAATTAAATAGTGTTGTGAATGCTGATGACGATTAAAATTCAGATGTAGATCTGATAACAAAACCTAGAGTTTTGTTTGTACTTTACAACATTTGTTACATGAGTGGAGAAACTGAGTTTACTGTCAAACCACACCCAAATCACAAACACAGTTTTTATATATATATAGAATATGTAATAATTCTACACCGAGTAAGACGTGTTTGTGTTGTTCCTGGTAATAAGTAGTGTTTAATTAAAATTATTATTGATATAATGAACATTTGTTTGTGTATAAATGAAGTAAACATGTTTTATGCATTTCTGAATGTAATCAATTAATATCAGTAAGTACACATTTAATTCTTTTATTCAACAATTCGTTCGCTAGCTTAACCTTGGCCATTCTAAGTCAAAAGTATTCGCTTAAATTGGTTATTAATTTGACGTTAATTTTGAGTAATATTTGGATAGAATTCTTAAGCATATAATTCCTTTGTAATTTTAATTACCTTAATTCCTTTACCGTTGCCTATTCTTACAAATGTTTGTTTTTTTTCTTAAGTCCTCGCTAAGGGCACAGCGGAGGTGAATAGTGTGTATCCTTGTTTTATCCTTTGTTTTTTTTCTAATTACTTCAATATGAATAACGAATTAAAATGTAATAAGTGCAATAAATCTGTCGTTAAAGCTAGATTAGATTGCATAAAATGTGATGCTATTTATCACATAAGCTGCGGGTATAGAATGAAAGGTGCTACCTTTTCTAATGATGATGATTTTGAATGCTGTTCCAAAATTAATAAGAAATCAAAACTAGATCCACCGACTCCTGAATATGGGAATGAGATGAATTCTGATAGCAAAATAGCGTTGGAATTAACTTTTAGCGTCAAAGAACTGCAAGAATCAGTTGCTTCTCTTATAAAAATTGTAGATACACAAAACGATAAGTTGAATCAAATCTCGGGAATTTTGAATAAACTTTCTGAAATTACAACTGAAAACGCTAACCTTAGGGAAGCTATAACAGTTTTGACAGATAAAGTTAATACTCTCGAAAATGTATGTAGTAATATGGAATCGTCTAAGAAATCTCATGACGTAACGTCTAATAATACAACATCAAGTGATGAAGATCTAATTGCGGAGCTAAATGATCGAAATTGGCGCAAATGTAATGTTATTTTATTTGGAATAGTTGAATCTAACAAAACTTCAATTATTGATAAAATAGAAGATGATAAAGTTATAGTTAATAACATTTTACAATCAATTGGCGTAACTTATAGACCTTTACGATTATTTCGGGTTGGACGTAAAAATAATAGCAAACCCAGACCGCTAAAGCTAATTTTTAAGGATGTTTATGAAGTACGAGAAGTTTTAAGATCTAATGCAATTAATCCTAATAAACAAAATCATTTTCACGCAGATAAAACACCAAAACAGCTAGAGTATTTGAAGAAGGTGATTTCTGAACTTCGCGTAAGAAAAATAATGGAGAAACAGAGTTAATCATAAAATATCGTTTTGATGTACCGTTTATTACAAAGTCCCTGGCACCGAAACCTTCTGCGTCAAAAAACTGAATTTCTATTTTCAAAATTGTGGTGGCATTAGAACCAAAATTCAGATGCTATCTATAATGATTGCTTGCAGTAATTTTGATGTTATTATTTTATGTGAAACTTGGCTATATGAAAATTTGGGTAACAATTTGCTTCAGTTCAGTAATTATAATATTTATAGATCAGATCGATCTGTATCAGGTAACGTTAGAGGAGGTGGTTTGCTGATCGCAGTAAAAAATGTTTTATCACTTCTTTAATTCATCTTGATAATAAAATCGAGCATTTATTTGTGAATCTAAAAATTAATAACGTCATATACATTATTGGTGCAGTTTACATACCTCCTGCTTCCAGTTCTATGATTTACGACAAGCATTGTCAATTTCTTGAATCACTTTTGTCTAATAATAGTAATGCTAAAATAATACTTGCAGGGGATTACAATTTACCTAATCTTGTTTGGAATAAGAAAGGAGTTGATTTTGAAAGGGTTTCATTTTTGATCAAAAGGAAAGATTCATCATTAATTGCTATAATTCTCTTCTTTTAAATCAGGTTAATTTAATTCCCAACAGTAGAAATGTTTATCTTGATTTAGTGTTTACAAATGTATTGAATGTTTATGTATCTCTATCTACTAATAGATTACAAGATGATAGTGTTCATCATAATGCTTATGATATAAATATTCCTCTAAATACGAAGTGCGAGTACTTACAGCCTCAAGAAGTAGTAATATATAATTACCATGAAGCAGACTATGTTAGTATAAATAATTATTTTTGTTCTATAGATTGGAATATCGTTTTTAATAATAGTAATATTGAAGTCATTATTGAAACATTTTATTCTTTGTTTAATGAAGTACGAGATCGCTTTATACCATCTAAGATAGCATATAATAAATTAGACAAGTTTCCAATTTGGGTCACTAAGGAATTAAAGGAATTAATACGGCAGAAAAAATATCTCATCACACATTTAAACGTAGCGGTTTGCCTCAAGATTATGATGTCTTTAAGTGTTTACGAAATAAGTGCAAAAACTTCAACAGATTTATTTAATTATTATATGGTCAAAGTCAATTCTAATTTACAAAGTAATCCTAAATATTTTTGGAAATTTTATAATGAAATAAAGGACAATAATTCCATCCCTCTTTAATGCGTAATTCAAGCAATGGAAAGGTAGCCGAAAACAGTAATAAGGTGGTCGAATTATTTGCTGAGTATTTTGCATCTGCATACACTAAACCTAGTGTACTAAATTATTTAGACTCTTCCGAAAGATTTTTTGATCATGAATCAAATGCGGAAAGTGTTAGACTAAGTATTTCGATTGAAGAAGTTTACAAAGAATTAAGTTGTTTGGATAATAGCACAACTTCAGGACCTGATGGAATTCCTAGTTTGTTTTTGAAAAATGCGTATCGTCCTTAACTATTCCAATTCATCGTCTATTTATGTTTTCCTTAAACAATGGTGTATTACCGAAAATATGGAAATTATCATTTGTTACACCGATCCATAAATCTGGCAAATCAGATGATGTATGTAACTACAGAGCAGTTTCGAAACAGTCTATACTTCCTAAAATATTGGATAATTTTGTAGCAAGACAACTGACGTGGTCAGTAAAAGATTAATATCTCCATGTCAACATGGATTCATGAAAAATAGATCAACTATATCGAACTTAATGGTTTTCCAGCAATTTATAATGAAAGGTTTTGAAAAAAAGTCAAACCGATGTGATCTATACTGATTTTTGCAAAGCTTTCGATAAAGTTAATCATGTAATACTGCTAAAAAATTAGAGAAACTAGGCTTCAATAAATCGATTTTATCATGGTTACAGGCGTTTTTGTGCAATAGATTTCAAAAGTTAAAATTAAAAACTATACATCTGAAGTATTTCCAGTATATTCCGGAGTACCTCAAGGTTCTCATTGTGGTCCGATATTATTTTTATTATTTATAAATGATATAAAAAATTACATCAAACACTCAAATTATCTTTTGTTTGCTGATGATTTAAAATTTTTAATTATATTAGATCTAAAGATGACTGCGACAAAATGCAAAAGGATTTACATGGTTTAAACTTGTGGTGTAATCAAAATTTACTATTTCTTAATCATGATAAATGTAATGTAATGACATTTACTAGATCAAAAAAAAGAGTTGAATACATTTATAAAATTGACGACAAAAGAGTTTCTAAACTAGAAATAAAAAAGATTTAGGTGTACTTTTGATAGTCAACTATTGTTTAAAAATCATATAACCAAAATGTGCAAAAAGCAATGCAAAAATGGGGAATGATTAAAACTGTTAGCAATGATCTCACTATCAACTCTATTGTGACATTATATTACTCTCTGGTACGAACTCAATTGGAATATGCAACTATTGTTTGGTGTCCACATATTAATTACCTGGAAAATATGATTGAAGATGTTCAGAAAAAGTTCTACGTTACCTAGATTTTAAACTAAGGAGAAGCAACATCACAAATATAAATAATCCAATTTTATCATCTTTACAAATTCAATCCTTATCCAATAGGCGTCAAATTGTAGATTTATGTTATCTCCATAAGATTGTTAATGGCGAAGTGGATTGCAGTGTGCTAGTTGAAGAATTAAATTTTATATCTTATGGTAATTTACGATCAAGATCTAAAGATATTTTAAAGTACCTCAACATTCTTCCAATTTTGCGTATAACAATAGTATATCAAGACTTATGAGACTGGGCAACAAATTTAATATTTTTATGTGGTTTCATTTATTTGGATCACCATACAAAAATTTTAAACATAAGTTAAATTCATATACTGTATTTCCACAATTAAATAATTAAGTTTCAAATGTATGTATTATTTTTACTTATTATCTTAGTATTTCATTTGTTATTTCTTATGAATATATATATATATATATATATATATATATATATATATTTTTAATTATATTTTTGATTAAACATTTTGTATTTAAAAAGGTTTATTCCGTTAAATAAAGTATTATTATTATTATTATTATTATTATTATTATTATTATTATTATTATTATTATTATATGATAACAAATAGTTATTTAAATTGTAGGAAGCCTTCACTGATACACTTTTCTATTAAAACGATACCACAAAGCATTTGTTGACATTCAATTTCATGTTGTTTAAATCACACCAGTTCACTACACAGTTTAAGTCTCGTTGAAGCTTGTTTGCACCTTCAGTGTCGTAAATAATGTTAAATATTTTTAAGTCGTCTGCATAAAGTAGAGCTTAAGAAAACTGTATACAGTCTACTATATCATTAACGTATAACAAGAATAGTAATGGTCCCAGATTGCTTCCTTGTGGTACACCGGATAAAGTAAGAAATTTTTGTGACCGGTAATTATTAAATAACACATAGTTATATATGTTCCTTAAATAGTCTGCTAGTAAAAGACATAAACCAAATGATACATACCATACATATCACGCATTTTTTAATTAGTAGTATAGACTGATTTTATCAAAAGCTTTAGACATGTCAGTGTATATAACATCTACTTGCAGGATAAATCAATCTTTTCACAAACGTATTGGCTAAAACAAGTCAGGTTGGATACTGTCGATCTATTTGGTAAACCCATGTTGCCTTAATGAGATCTTTTTTTATTTGGACAAATATGTGTTCGTACAATAATATTTTCAAAATTTTTGGTGACGTATTGATAATTGATATAGGCCTGTAGTTTTCAATTTTTGAGCGACTTCCACTCTTATGTATCGGAATAATTCTCGATTCTTTCAATAGATTAGGAAAGATACATTTATTTATGCATTGATTATAAATATGCGTTAATGGTTCAGACAACAATTCTATATAGGTAACCTTTATAAATATAGGCTGGAATACGATCCGGGCCTGCACAAGTACTTTTAATTTATTTAGAAGCATCAATTACTTGCGTTTTAGTTACAGGAACTAGGTTACTAATATAATTGTGCGGGAACATATCGTTTTGTAAATAATACATTTCAAATGCAGCTGTATTAAGGCGATCTTCAACATATACAGAACGAAAGTAATCTCGGAATGCATCAGCAATTGTTGTACCACTGGATATAAGTTCCATTTACTAACATTGATGCCGGAACAGAACTACATGTCTTCTTTGAATTAATAAAAGATTTTTTTTTTTTATTTCAATTTTTAATGATTTGCGAAGAATTTTGTAGTTACTGGCGGCATGTTCAGATTTAGTTTGATGGTATGATTTCCTAAAGTGATTTTTCTTTTTTAATATTATTAATAATTGATGTAGTAAACCAGACTGGATATTTATTTGAACTCCTGTTTATTGGAACAAATTCATTAAAAATTTCCTTCAGTATCCGATAAAATTGTTGCAGATTACAGTTGGGGTCGCTACTTGCCATACATGTCTTCCAATCAATGTTTTCCAATATCATATATATTGAGATGTAATCAGCTTTTCTAAAATTAAATTTTTTTATAGTTTGTATTTAATCCAATTAGTTTTAGTTCCTTTTGAAATTGTTAGTTTTATACTCAAGAATGGATGGTGTAAGTCTTTTTTCACTAAGGGATTTTCATCTTTTATAACCAAAACAACGTTATCTGCATTAGACAGAACTAAATCGAGAATAGCATTTGAAGAATTTGAAATATGGTTAAACTGTCTTAGATCCAGTAAATTCACTAAATTGTTAAATTCAGTAACGAACTCACAGTTATCGTTTACATATAACTGAGGGAGATTAAAATCACCAATAATTAAGATTTTATTGGAAAACAGGAATTCATTATTTACTAAATCATTGAAAAATTGTATATAATTTGTTAGAGAGAGTTTAGGTGGTACATAAACAGCAATTATGTAAATGAATCCTTCCAGTAAGCTTAATCGGACACAAACAATATCAATATTTGGTATAGTTATAGGTATTTCAATATTTGTTGTTTCAAGAGTATTGTTTATTGTAATAAGAACACCACCACCTGTTTTTTTCTTTGTCACTTCTAAATTACGATCCGCTCTATGAACATTGTAATTTTTGGTAAATAGTTCGAATCATTTACACATTCTTGTATCCAAGTTTCACATAAAATTATTATATCCCATTCTGAACACAACAAGTTTGTATAAAATTCTTTAATTTTTAAACAGTTGTGTTTACCTGTACATAAATTGATGACGCATCTGTTTTCTTTTTGAAAATGAGTGTACCTAATTTGTTGCTTATTAAAAAGTGTTAAGGGTATTTTTTCGTTAGGCCAGTTAATTTAGTTTTTACAATTTTATTTTTGGCCAAACTAACAACATCAAAGAGCTTTGGTATGTTGTGTCCTTCAAAATGTTTGGTACACAAAAAATACCACGTAATTAGATACCCTGTGCCCGAACCAGGATGTTTAATATTTACACCATTCCAAATAAAATTTATTTTTAATTAAATTTAGAGAAATTTAAATAAAATTTATTAATATTTGTCCGTTAAAATGATTTGTTTTATAAATTTAGTATACGTGTTATTTGATGAGAGTGTCCATTGAAAAAGGAGATATCTAAAAGCTGTATTCGAACGAATTTTGTCTAAAAAACTGTCCGTGTAGAGAAGGTACCCAATGGGTAGAGAGGTCTGTAAGAGAAAATCCATTGTACTATTATAATGCAATTTTTATTTACATTAAATAAACAATTATTTTTATTTTATTATATTTTTGCAACTGGATTTCATTCAAATGAACACAAAATATTCATGCACTTGCAATAATTAAAAAAGCAAGTCAACTTAGAATGCGAAAAATCTTTGACTTCCTTTTGAAGACAAAATCTGTAGCTTCTAATTCAAAATTGTGTGCTTTGGCTGTGATTCTGCAACTAGGCTTTGCACAATTAAAACTAAAATCTGTCAGAAAGTATCGGTAACATGGAACCAACACCTTGAACCCAAAGTAAAAACATTTTTTTGAACAGTAAACATAAATACACTTCTGCGACCAAGAAAACTACACTAACTAGAACAAACTCTAAACTCTAAAAAAATTCAAATTTTAGCTCTTCAGAAAACTAGACTAAAGCTTGAACTACATTATACTTTTTTCAGCTAGAAAACTTGTTCAAGTTTCATTCAAGTTCCTACTATCTAACTTGAATAAGTATAACCTGAAGTTTCCACGAATTATTATAATTATAAGGGAACCAACAGCATATTATTAGGGATTGTAGATGCTAATTATAAGTTCATTTATATAGATGTAGGAACAAATGGTCGTGTTAGTGATGGAGATAATTTTCTTTCTGTGTTTTTATGTTATTTATTTGATAGGAGTATATGATGAATGTGATTTCACCCTTGCGTTAGATAGACCAAATGAGAAACCACTTCCAGGGAGCACCAATCCAATTCCGTATGTTCTTCTAGCTGATGCCGCTTTTCCTTTGAAAGAAAATATAATGAAACCGTTTCCATTTCGAAATATGTCAAAGGAAGAACGCATTTATAATTACAGGTTGAGTCGGGGTAAAAGAGTCGTGGAAAATGCATTTGGGATACTTGCAAATAGGTTTCGATTATTTCTCAGCACAATCAATCTAAGTCGGGATAAGGTAGTTTTAGCAACCCAAGCAGCTTGCAGCCTATATAATTTCATTATAATGGAAAATCAAGAAATCATTGTTAATGAAGTGGACAAAGAAAACACAAATGGGCAAGTAACTAGTGGTACATGGAGAAACAGGACAAAACTTCCAGATGTTATTTTGAAAATAGGTCGTGCTAATAATAGAGCACTCCAAATTCGTAACGAATTTAAACATTATTTTAATAATTATGGCACAGTGTTTTGGCAAGATGAAATAATATAAATATCTTGTGTTTATTACTGAAATAATGTACATATTATAATATATTTTAACATTCTTAAGGTTTAATTTTCTTCGTCACAATCCCAAATTACTTGTAGTATTGCCCACTTGCATTATTTGTAATTTTTCTCATTCTTAATTGCTGACAACTCGTGGCCTATAAATTGACAAAAACTGGTAATTTCAGGAGGAAATTGTGGTTGGTCGTTGGAAATATTATTAATTGCAGCAACAACTGCATCTTCTACTGAATTTTTCTTTTGTTTCCTTTTTCTGGAATTTGGAACTACTTCCGTATTGCTTCCTGATGCAGTAACATCCATTGATGTACAACATTGATAAGGTTACAAATATAAAGATAATGTGTATTACAAATGTAAATATGTACTTGTACATCAGCATCGGAAACTTCTACTTCTTTCTCTTCTACATGGACCATAATTTGGGTCAGATTTGATTTTCCCTTATATTTTTTGCAGTACGGAAGTAAAAACAGAAGCTCATCATACAACCACCACGTAGGTTTAATAATATCCTCTGTCCCAGCGCCTGATGGTGGTGTTTTTTTATTATTATGAACCTCCAAAAATTGGGTCCTTAAGTTGTTTAATTTTTTTTTAATTTCATCTGAAGTAAATGTTTTCTTATATTGCATTTCTAATTGTACCTTGATTTCTTGCAGTGCATTCACACGCAAAACTTTATTGTGGTAGTTTGGGGAATTACTCTTAAACAGAAAAAATAAGGTAAACACATTTTAGGAATATTAAGACAGTATATTATTTACTTTGTACAAAACTGGTTGGAGTTCATATAAATTAAAGTTTTTGTTATGTCAGCATTCCATTTTTTCGAAGCCATGGTCACAAAATATAGGTTTGAGGTTAGTTGATTCAAATTAATTTTTAGTAAAAAATAATTTTGGCACAACTGCTTTTGCAATCTACTGCGCAGGAATAGTTTAGAACTTGAACGGAAAACTTGGGCAGCTTTTAGTTTAGAAAAAAATATGTTATTGGTAAACCTGTGTAATGTAAATATAGGAAAATTTTCGTACAAGTTTGATACTAGGAACTTGAATGAAACTTGAACAAGTTTTCTATCCGAAAAAGTATAATGTAGTTCAAGCTTAACAGACGAAAACGCTATGGACTTCGGAAAGTATAGACACAACTAGGAGTTAGCTTTTGCTATATCAAAAAATATTCTCAGCTCCATAACTAATGTCCAACCCGTAAATAATTAACTTATGAGAATATCTCTTAAATGCGCAAACAAAAATTATACACTAATATGTTGACCAACCGATCAATGCAAAAAACAAATCTAATCCTAAAAAAGTTGGCAAGTCCTGGGAAACCTTAGAAAAGACTATCGCTTAAACACGCCAAAAATAACAATGTAAAAATCCTTTTAGGCGATTTCAATGCCCAATTAGGCAAAGAAAAAAGTACAGAAAAACTATTGACGATTTTCCTGCACATAAGTAGACCAACCAGAATGGCAAACGATTGGTCGTATAAAAAATTTTAATCTTAAAATCATGTCAACCCACTTTAAGAAGAAAATATCAAAACAAAAACTGGAGATCACCGAACACTTACCTCGGCAAATTTCGAATTGATTGTGTAGCGAGTTCGTACTCAAATTATAAAAAATAGCCCCAAAAATTCATTAAAAAAACAATTCCAAAGTTTGACCGCATAAAAATTAAACCAACACTAACAGATAAAAAAACATCAAAAAATTGGATAGAACTCCCACACAAAATTGAAACAAAGACAAAGTCTCTGTTTCAAAAGGAAAATAGAGAGTTTGCATTAAATAACCATGAAAACTGTAATGTACTTGCTAAATATTTTGAAAAACTGCACCTTCACACAGATTTACTCCACTGAATCCTAAACAAATAAACTCAACTACTACCAGATGATGAAATTATTAGACAAATTAAGCGACTCAAAAATAATAAAGCTCTATGTGAAGATGGCATTATTGCAGAACTTTTGAAATACGTTGGTTCAAGTACAATCAGAAAAATAATTACCTACAATTTTTCAGAAAATTTGGCTAACTGAACTAATCCCTGAAAACTGGAAAAATGCACTTATCGTTTTTTAATTTTGAGCTGGGTGTACAAATATTCAAAATTTATACACATAAAATCGTGGCCCGGTTTGTCTGTCTGTTCGTCTTCTTCTCCGAAACGGCTGAACCGATTTCGGAGATCGATACGTCAAATTGTTCAGGAGGTCTAGGTGCTGATCTAAGGCGGGTTCACAAGTTGACCTGACCTTTGACCTTTGACCTGGAGCAGTGACCTCACGTATTTAATTTCAAGTTTGTCTAGATTAGGCCCATTTTCAAATGGGTTTGGTTACTAGTTAAACTTAAAACTGGAATTCGGTTTTCAAGTCCGTGAAGATCTTAATTTTTAAATAAATTTCTTCTACGATTACACACTTTTAACACCTTTTTAAATTGAATGTGTTGTACGCTTAAGAACATAGTTGTACCACAGTTGTACGTTATAATTTTAATTGAAAATCGTTTAATAGAACATTAACAAATACATATTTTTATTTCATTTCATTACTCGTCAGCTTCTTATTTGTCACTGCGTGAACCAGAACTTTCAAATTTACGAGAAGAAAACACCATATACTTCTCATATTTTTGTATTAGAAAAATTATATTTATTTTTTTTTTGAATTCGTTACTAACAACATTACATAATTATAATTAACAAAAACCTATCAAAACGGAATCAAAAAAGGCGCGCAGACCGATCTAATAGTTGCGTTGTTAACACATTAAAAAATATAATAATAAACATTAACAATGAAATGATAGTTATAGTAACGATCTTAACATTCCGCACCCCTTGAAAGGTTTGGCTTTCAACGATACAGAATAAATAAAAAAAGAAAACATGAAATACTCATAGTCGAGATACAAAATTACATTTTGGTTAAGTTACCTCATTTATCGGTAAGATACAGATTTTGCTGATCGCGCGTTTTACAATACCATTGTTGGTCAACACACTCTCTACACGCACTATCGAGTCCGCACCAGGATGGGTTTCAACGATTCTGCCGAGTGACCAATAGAGAGGTGGCATGGTTTCTTCTTTTACTACAACCATTTTTACAACATTAATTTGTGGGTTACCGGATTGCCGTTTCGTACGTTGTTGTAATAAGTGGAGGTATTCCTTAGTTCATCTGGACCAAAAATGTTGGACAATTTGTTGTGTAAGTTGATATCTTTTCACGTAATTAGTTTTTTCATCAGTTAAATCCCTTTGTAGAACAGCAGTCAAAATTCGACTAATAAGAAAATGTCCTGGAGTTAGGGCTTCTAAGTCGAAGGGATCGTTGGACAATGGAGTAATAGGACGGAAGTTAAGAACCACTTCCACGTGGGTTAAGATAGAATAAAACTCTTCGTATGTTAAATGTCTTTGTTTTAAAATACGTTTCAAGTGATGTGTCGTAGACTTCACAGCGGCTTCCCATATACCACCAAAATTAGGTGACCGAGGTGGTATAAAATAAAATTTAATTTGTGTATTAATCAAGTAATGTCGTACGATATCACAATTAGTCAAATTTTGCATAGTTAATAGCTCGTTACTTGCACCTACAAAGTTTTTGGCGTTATCTCAATATAAATTTGTACAGAGACTACGCCTAGAAACAAATCGTTTTAGAACATTCAAAAAACCGTCACTAGTTAAGTCTGAAATGAGCACTAGGTGTATAGCTTTTGTGGACATACAAACAAAGATGCAGATGTAAGATTTTATAATCTTGAATTTTTTTAATTTTCCGTCTTTCAATTCATACGGCCCAGCAATGTCAACTGATGACTTAAGAGGAGCCGCTAATTGACCCATTTTGGCAGTTAAACCTTCGGGTTCAGCTTTAAAACATGTAATGCATTTTGGTATGCAATTCTTTACTGAGTTTTTGCTTTCAAAGGCCAAAATGTTTGCCTTAGTTTGTATATCAACATGCAAACTACGTTCATGTTCCTTTCAAATAATTAGACGCGTAAAAGGATGTGAGTGAGGAAGAATAATTGGATGTTTTGACTTATATGAAATATTAGCATTCTCAAGTCTACCACCCACTCGAATCAAACCATTTTTAAGAATAGGAGATAACGATTTTAAATTACTTTTAGGATTTACCGAACCAAATTTTTGAAGCGATTTTAAATCCAAAGAAAACGCGTTCAATTGTACTATTTTGGAAAGGACCTCTACACTATTATTTATTTCGTTAAGAGATAAAAAACTCAATTTTTTTATTCAGTTTTATGTTATTAATAAACCTTAGGCAATAACTGAATACACGAATTAGCTTATTGTAGTTTGAATATTTTTCAAAAATATTAAACATTTCACTATTGATATTAAGGAACGTCGCTGTTTGAGGTTTATACTCAAAAACTTTATCTGAATTCCTCGAAAAATGAATAATATTGTAGTCAGCTGACCAGAATTCCTCAGATTTTTGAAGAAAATCTGGTGCATGCCACCACAGATTACAATTTCTTAAATCGTGTAATGTACAGCCACGAGAAATAATATCCGCGGGGTTAAGAAAAGATGGTATGTAATTCCAATCGTTTTTGTTCGTTAGTGATTGGATTTCTTAAACTCTGTTTCTAACAAAAGTTTTCCACATTTCGGGTTCACCTGTTATCCAAGATAAAACTATCGTAGAATTGGTCCAAAGAAAAGTATTATTAACCGGTAAATCTAAAATCGATAAACATTTCGAAAATAATCGAGACATTAACAATGCTCCGCAGTATAATACCCCGTTTGCCCTACCACTGCGGGCAAAACTGATCGGAGCCTCGGGCAAGAAGAGTATGGTAGAGTAAAATGACTGTGTTCATCAGTAATTTTTCTTTTAACTTGATTTTGTTTTTTCCTTTAGACTTACTTGGTATTTCCTCTTTGACTGAAGTTACAGTTAAAATTTCAGATTTTTGACATCTTCTAGTTGCCTTACTGATGATACAAAAAACCACATCCATTACAGAAACGCTTCTGACGTGATCCATTATCCATTGTCTGAGATTAAATCTAAAGTACCAGGCGGGCTTCCATTTAAATATCTTGAATTTCGTTTTTTTCTAGTAAATACAAGAGTCGGAGGAATAAATTTCCCAGTTACTGAACAATAAAATAAAGCAGTTATTAGGGTGCCCCGTTCTGCCGATGAGACAAAACCGATTTGCTTCTTCTCTGTCAAAGAAATATCTTTGAGAGATTTCTTTGTCTAGGTGTGGATGCCAGTTTCATCCACATTATAAATGTTATCTATTGAAATTGCATATCGTTCTTTGGCCGTTCTTAAATTTTCAAAAAATAGCTCTACTTGCGGCTTATTAAATGCTCTTGCACAAGCAATGCTGGTAAGCTCTGGTACTGAAGGCTAAGTTCTGGATGCCTCGCCATGAAATTACTGTACCACTGTTTACCTGCCGTACCATTTTTAAATGGATGTTTTATCTGATTGCGGTCAGCAAACTGATAAGGACTTCACAGAGGTCTTTTCTTGTGAGTCCATAAAATCTAGCGTCAAGATCTTTTAGATGCTGAACTATTTCTTGTTCTTGTTCTTTATTGAATACAGGTTCATATCTTCCTAATTTTTTTTTGTTGTATATTGTAGTTTTCTGCGTCTTTGGAGTGTTGAAAATGGAATGTTAAAAACTATAGAGGTCTCCTCTTTGGGTTTTCTTTTTATATTTATACACCATCTGTAAGAATCTGTGGGCAAAGGAGTCATTATTCTCTTTACCCGACCCTTTTGCCCAATCTGCATCATGCGCAGAGAATATTATGTACTAAATTCTAGCTAAACGTGAACGTAATAAAAACTTAGGTTACGTTTTCCATGAAGCACATGCATTTCATAAATTAACATAATTTTTGGTCTTACCTTTAGGTTTTTCAACGTCTCTCAATCGAATCAACGGACTTCAACTATTTTGTTGTTGGTATTAGCAACTTTTTCAAGTTAGGTAAATCCAGTGTACACAAAAAACAAAAAACCAACCGAAAAGTATACTGCAAAGGTTAGCATACGAAATTACACTGTTGCCAAAAGTATATCCTTTTAAATAGGTAATTTTTAGCTCTGATTCTTTTGCCCGCTATACCCTTCTTGCCTCCCTTTCCCTATTATTATTTATTTGTAAACCTTCATATCGAAAAACATCTAAAGAAGGAATCCAACATACACCTAACGTTTTAGTAGATGAGTCATCCGTAATCATATACTGCCTATCAGAAGTTGAAGGTATGCCATTTAAAAAATTGATATCATTCGATTAAAATTTCCGTATTTCAAATTCGTAATTTGACAAAAGAATCGATAAAGTCTCACGAATTTTAGATAAGGTAGCGCTATCCGAAGCACCTGTTAAGACATCGTCCATATACATGTCTTTACTGATTATATTGCATTCAGTGGGATATTGATCGATATTATCGACTGTGATTTGCTTAAGACAACGTGTATCTAAAAATGAAGAGGGTTTTAATCCATAAGTCAACGTTTGTAAATTATATAATGTTTTACCTCATCTTTTGGATTATCTCGCCAAACTATTCTTTATAAATTTTGATGATCTGGATGTATTAATATCTGACGGTACATTTTAGCCAAATCGCCAATAAAAACTGTTTTGTGCTTTCGAAACCTTGATAGAATAGAAAAAAGATCGTTTTGTAAAGTTGGACCATCCATTACAACATCATTTAATGACAAATTTGTCGAACTTTTGGCACTAGCATCAAATACAACTCTAACTTTAGTTGTAACACTATCTAATTTAATAACACTGTGATGGGGTAAATAATAGATCGGAATCAATGCCCTTTGATATCGCATAATTTGTTTCATATGATTGAGTTTATCGTACTCCTGCATGAATTCGCTATATTGAATTTTAAGTCTTTGTTTTTGGACAACCTTTGTTCCATTAAATACAATCGATTTAATGCGCGATTTTCTGAATCACCAAGATCTAAAAAGTTATTCTTTAATGGTAATTTAAGAACAAATCTACCCTGTTCATTTCTGGAAAATGTATTAACAAAATGTTGTTCGCATTCACTTTCCTCAGAAGTCCAAGATCTTTCGGGAATCTGAGGACCTTCCTCAATTTTCCAAAACTTTTCTATTTGTACATTTAAATTAAAATCATCATTATCTAGTGAATTCAAGAAAAAACATTTTGAAAATCTTTGATTAATGGGAACATTACCAGCTACTACCCAACCAAGAACAGTGTTTTTTGTACAGGCAATCGTTTACCCAACTTGATTTGACTTTCACTAAGCAAATTATAAAACAACCGATAAGCATATCGATGCTTGATGCAATGTGAAAATCGGAATCAGCGAGAGGAAGATTTGGTATATCTTTAAATTGGATGCATCAAATGACACCTGTGAGGTAAAATCGCTTATTTTGTCAATAACTAAATAAGAAATGTCTGACTTATGTGAAGTATAAATAGATGACAATTGTTTGTTAATTATTGTTTTAATTTGATTTATTTCAGAAACTGGAATATTTATCTTTCGTGCGTTTAATTTTAGTCGTGTTTACCATATCTCGAGTAATGAAATTTGATTGAGAGCCACTGTCAAGTAAAACACGACATGATACTGGAACTTGATTTACTTCTAAAACATTAATGAGCGCTGTCGATAATAAAACAAAAGGTTCTGAAGATTTCTGAGAGTAATGTGATAACATTCTACAGTTTTGAACTTCATTCGAGTGCGACACATTTAGGGTATTATGGTGTTATTTATGTTACCTTGACTTGGCGAAGTTAATTTACATTTGATTGAGGACTAGTTTCTGAGGGATAAGTACTTTTGGGAGTATTATTTTTTAAAGAAGGTTGATGTCAGAAGGTAGAATGTCGTCTATCGCAAATTCTGCAACTGGATGACCTACAATCCGAATTTCTATGCCCCTTTCGTACACAATTTGTACATAAGATAATCGTTTTACCTCCTCAAAGCGAGACACAATTGGGGGAGGATTTAAACTTTGGACATGCATAAATAAAATGTTTATCATTGCAATAAGGCCAAATAGGACTAGACTGTTTAAATGATTGAAAACTTTGTTTTTGCCGATATCCAGAGCTTTCCGGTTGATTTCGTGTCTAAGGCCTCTAAAATTTGACACCTTTGCGATAAAAATTTATTAAAATCGTCAAGCTTGGGGTTAGTAATATCTTTACTAAAATTTTCCCACTCGCGTTTTGTAGGAAAATCAAGTTTCGAGTTTAAGTGATATATTAAAATCGTGCTGGAACTTTCGATTGGTTCGCCTAAACTTTCCCAAGAGCGTAAATTTTTAAAATGAATCGAGAAATTTACGAGCCACGTGTGATTCTTTGTGCAAAACTGGTAAATCAAAAATTTCGTTAATTACAGCTTTATTGTTATCAAATCTTTCGCTTAGTAAATTAAATGCAGTGACGCAATTAACGTCCGATAGAGGTAGCGATGCGATAACTTGAGCAGCTTCACTTTTCAAACAAGATTGAAGATGATAAAATTTTTCGGTATTTCTAAAATTTTAAAAGAAGACATTGGAGGATTAACCGATGATGAGAGACGGGAAATTAAGTCTTTTGCGTTAGAAATGGCTTTGAAATACCTATGTTGAAAATCCTCGCGTTCTGTACTTGCTTGATCTTCATTTAAATTGCCTTTTTCAAGCAAGACATCTTTATGCTTTATCCTTCAATATATTTGTCTAAATAGATTTGAAACCGCCTTCGGCCTTAA
Source organism: Abscondita cerata (assembly GCA_030710515.1). Taxonomy (NCBI): domain Eukaryota; kingdom Metazoa; phylum Arthropoda; class Insecta; order Coleoptera; family Lampyridae; genus Abscondita; species Abscondita cerata. Next base: position 36,462 of record JALBCR010001775.1, on the reverse strand, counting down.
TTTGGCCGCGACGAGCTATTAATTTTTCTCTTCATTTGACCTTTCCGTCATTTTGACGTTTGAATATTTGTGAGATAAAACTAAATAAAACTATTTATGCGAGTGTACGAGTAATTTGGGTGTTTTGATAAAGCTATAACAACCCAAATTGTATTATTGATTAATAAATATGTAGCCAAATGAGAAAAATGCTTGTCCACGACTCTATTATAATATAGTTATTATACATGTGTCTTTTCTGCTATAAAGGTATCCAATATTCACTACTGGTAGTGATTAATCATTAATCACTACCTAGCAGTGATTAACGATTATTCATTGTTTTTTCAAATTTTATCGCGTAGGTAGTTAGCGTGTTGGCACCATGTCATTTTTTTAATTAAATTAAAACGTCAAAACCATTCAAATGTAAAAGTGCTTTGAAGTTATTTGATAAAAAAATGCATTCCGAAAGTGATGAGAACGAAAGATCTTCAACACTAACTAGTATTAAAGAAACCGCAAAAGTAGCCTCCTTAAATTTACTACCTGAGAAATTAAGAAAGCTTTTATACAACAGTATATGAATCTTTCTTACAATTAGGCCAAGCAACAGAGCATTTTAGCTTGACAGACATTAATAGCAGCATAGATCACTGTCATTATAGTCTGAAACGTAGTAGATAGGGGTGCATAGTTTGATACTCACTTTTACTTCATATTTTTGTAATTAACGATTCTTTGGGGAAAAAATGCAATTTTAATTACAAAAATATGAAATAAAAAGTGGAGTATCAAACTATGCACCCACTATCAGCTACCGTTTCCAGACATAATGACAGTGGTCCTATGCTGCTATAAATTTTGTCATGAAATACGTACTTTTTGATCTCTGTTGCTTGGCCTAAATGGAGAAAGGAAAATAAAACAAATTCATTCTTGGAATCTGTTTTGTTGGTGTATTTTACAGAACTGCCCAAAAGTATAAACCGTCGACACTGTGGTCCCATTATTCCATGCTCAGAAGTACCATCAACATACATCAAGGAATAAATATAGAAAATTATATGAAATTGCGAGCATTACTCAAACGCAAATCTGAAGGTTTTCAACCTAAAAGCCAGCACTTTTTTCCGGAAAATATTAATGATTTTCTTACTAAAGCTGATGATAAATATCTTGCAACAAAGGTAAGATTAAAATAACTGTTTCTTTAATCAAATAATGTTCCTATTTTTTAAGGTTGCATTAATAATGGGAATTATGAGTGCCTGTCGAGCTAATGAGATGTACTGCATGAAAATTAATGATTTGCAGGATCTTGGATCAGCTTTTTTAGTAAATGTACCCAACACCAAGACGAAAATTACTCGAAAATTTACAGTCACCGACAATTTTTATACAATATGCAAAAAGTACATTAACTGTCGACCATCACATATCTTAACAAATATATATTTTTTAAATTATCAAAACGGTAAATACACCTCCCAGAGAATTGGAATCAATAAATTCACCAAGATGGGAAAAGACATTGCTATCTTTTTGCAATTACCAAACCCAGAAAAATATTATGGACACAGTTTTCGCAGGTCTTCTGCAACACTGCTTGTTGACGCCGGTGGGGACATAGTTAACAGCATTGAAACGACACGGAGGATGGAGGTCGACTGCAGTAGCAGAAGGCTACATAGACGACTCTATTAGAAACAAAACAGATACTGCCAAGAAAATATCAAACTCGATACAAATAAAAAACACTGTTGACAATATTTGCGAAACTTATGAGTCCAATCCAAGTGTTAATTCTTTTTCCGCGATTAGTTTGCCAAGTTGTTCAAATAATTTTGTCGAAACATATGAATTCAATAACAGTGTTTCTATAAGTAATCAAAATATGAATCTTGATCTCGGTTCCATTCCTTCAATTAATTTGACAAATTGTTCAAATATTACTTTTAATATAACTAACAAATAAATAATATTGTATTAGATAAATATGAAAAAAAAAATTATTTCTTTTTGTAAATTTACTTCGTCTTCATGAATAATAGCCATCATTATATGCTCGTTGAATAATATACTATTTTCTACTACTAGCTGTGAAGTGGACAATTATTGCGTCTCCTAGCCAACTTAGAATAGAATAGAATTTCTCTATTAGTGGTTAATAATTTTTTCTATTGTTGACCTAGGTTAATAATGGACAATTTCAAATTTTTGAGAATCTAAGAATAGTTGTTTAACAAAACGAGTAAAACATAATTTTGTATATCTTTAACTTATTTGCTGCTTAAAATTACCTAACACGATAAAATTATTTGAATAAAAATGCCATTAGTTTAAAATTCGCGCCCCCATCCCATAACCGCAAATACATAACCTGAATTTATTTATTTATTAAATATGATGGTAGAATCAGTTTTTTCAGGTTTCCCAAAGGAGATTTAACCAGGCGAGTTAAGTTACATCAAGAATTTTAAGTAAATTACAAACATTTTGTTGTAGGTATTTTGAATGGTTAACAGAATCTGCAAGGTCCGATCTATTGCATAAAAATCTCGATTCTAAAAACTTAACGAGTATGTGGCGAACACTTGCCATTCCTAAATGAATTACAAGTGTCAATTTCTGAAACCCAATATCCAAATGATGCAAGGTATATTGGCGAAGCAATAAATGCCCGTTAACATCTCTAGCTATACCAAAACTACTCAAGCTTGCAGCTCAAATACTCTTAGGTAAAGAAAATTACGGAGGAACATTCTTAAATTGCAACGTGAAAAGAAAGCACTTCAATTGAAATTAACATCTCCCAACGATTACTTCCCGAAAGCAGAGCACAAATTGTGACAGCTGAAGTAGACTTAAAAAATAAACCACCAAGAAGCAAGAGATAAATAGAAAAAAAAAAAATTTTTATTTTTTTTTTTTTTTTTTTTTTTTTTATTTTTTTTTTTTTTTTTTTTTTTTTTTTTTTTTTTTTTTTTTTTTTTTTTTTATTTTATTTTTATTTTTTATTTAATTTTAAAATTTTAATTTTTTTTTTTTTTTTTTTTTTTAATTTTTTTTTTTAAATTTGAAAAATATAAGTAGATTATTTTATACTAAAAAAAAAATTTAATATTAATATGCTGTTTAGATTGTTAGTAATTTTTAATATTTTTTAAAAATAATTAAAAAATTTTATTTATCACCTAAAAACCTTACTTTAAATAAAAAAAAAAATATTTTTTTTTTTTTTTTTTTTTTTTTTTTTTATGGAGTTAGAAAAAATTTTTTAATTAAAATTTATTTTTTTTTAAAAAAAAAAAACTTTTAGGGAAAAAAATAAAATTTCCTATAAGAAAAAAAAAAAAAACCGCTGTTGTTTTCCAAATAAATTATTTTTTATATATCTCCTAAAAAATTTAAGAAAAAAAAGGTGGAAATATTAAAAAAATTTTTTTAGGAAAATTTTTTGTTTTTTTTTTAAAATTTTTTTTTTTTTAATTTTTTTTGTTTTTTTTGCTTTCCTGGGTTTTTTGATTTTAAAAAAAAAAAGTTTTTTTTTTTTTTTTTTTTAAATTTGGCTAGTAGTAAAAAATAGTATATTATAAACCTAGGTAGTGAAGTAAGTCATTATTGCCCGACCGCTGAAGTTTATGTCCCAAGCGATAGCGAGGGACATAATCAGCGAGAGGGCAATAATGACCTTCACTACCGTAGTTTATATACTATTTTTTCACTACTAGCTACTAAACTTAATTGGAAGTATTTTAATTTTTGAATTTTTGTAAAACTATGAAAAATATGTTAGTCTTGATTTGAATAGAAATCACTATTCATTTGTTTATATCAGACATTTTGAAAAAGTGTAATTTCAAATTTGCAATTACTATTTTCATTTACGAATATTTTTATCATGTCTAGTGATGAAAGTGAAGGGTGTACTCCTCCAGAATTGCATGAAGCTGCAAAACAAGTATACAATAAATTGCTTCCAGAAAAATCAAAACATTTATATTTAAAAGTATACAAGGATTTCAAGGATTGGTGTCACACAAAAATGTTACTACAGTAACAGAAAACGTGCTGTTGGTATATTTTCAGGAGCACGCAAATGTAAAAAGGCATCTACTTTATGGTCAACATTTTCAATGTTAAAATCTACCCTTGCAATTCGAGAGAATATTGATTGCGGAAAGTATCCAAAACTTATATCTTTTTAAAAAGGCAAAACAGATCATACAAAGCAAAAAAGGCACCTGTTTTTTCCAGAGAACAAATTATAAAATTCTTGACTGAAGCACCTGATGACTTTTTTCTTTCTACAAAGGTAAATGTAGTAAATTTTTGTTAAGAATTTACAGAATAATCTAGTTTTCTATAGGCAATTCTGGTCGTTGGAATAGCAGGGGCTTGTAGAACAGATGAACTTGTGAAAATGATGTTCAGAGATGTTGATGTACGAGGAAATGATCTTGTCGTAGTAACCATTCCAAATAGTAAAATGACACTAGCCGGAACTTTGTCATAACTGATCCACTGTGGCTTAAAGTAGTGTTAAAATATGCAGGCACTCGACCAACTTCAGATATGCAAAGATTTTTATAAGATTTCATGGTGGTAAACCAACCAAGCAAAATATAGGTCATAATACTATCAGTAATGTGCCAAAAGTAGTTGCCAAATATCTAAAATTAGAAGATGCAGATTGTTATTCTGGTCATTCCTTAAGACGTACCTCTGCGACCATGTTAGTAGAAAGCGGTGGCGATATCTTATCGTTGAAACGCCTAGGAGGCTGGAAAAGCTCTACGGTAGCAGAGGGATATGTTGAACAATCTCTTACTGACAAGAAACGGATTGCGTCAATGCTACAAGGAACCTTCGTTTCAAATCCTATTCAGTCTTCTTCGTACATTAGTGCCACTACGTCTAATTCTGCATCAACATCAACAGCAGTTGAAAGTGTCGTTGAAAGTGCAACACTGCACCTTCCAATGCAAAATGTAGCTAATACTTCTTCGATCACTAGTTCTTCGGGAATTAATGTGACCTATAATAATTGTTCGATAAACTATTATTATAAATAGATAGTAATGCCATTGTTTCTAACTTACCTAATGTGTTTGAACTTTTCTAACGTTATTTGTATTCATAAATTAAAAATTGTTTAATTGTTTGAATTTTTGTGTAGCTTGAAGTTGTGAGGTTATGTTTATCAACTAACTGAGAACGCAGAGTCGGCTTTGGACTACCAAATTTGTTTTATTATTGACCTAGGTTAATAAAAATTTTTTATTGACTCGTAGCTTTAAAAGTTCAACTTCACAACCTGCATTAAGGTTAATATGACTGTGTTTGATAGCTAGTAGTGAAAAAATAGTATATACACCATGGTTAGAAGTCCATTATTGCCTACGCACCTTACTATACTACTATAAACTGGTGCTAAGGCAATAATGACAGACTTCACAACCTTGGTGTATAATATACTATTTTATTTGTAACGTAATGAAAAAAAATCATGTAAAAGATTTAACAAAAGGAATAAGTACTACTATGTAGCTTCCATTTATGTTAAATACGAGTAATTTATCACCTGCAATTTTTTTAAAAAATATATAATATTTATAATCAAAAATTTATTTATTAGTTTTAAATAATTGATTTTGGGAATTTTTTTCACGTGACCTGAAAATTATTTTACGTACCTACGCATTAAAATGTGTTTTCAATTGTTTGATAGTTTAACTTGACGCGAAGCAGTCGCACAGGTGGCGAGTCAAACACGTATCAATTCTATAACATACATTATTTTGATAATTATCGTTTTAGTGTACGTACAGCCTTCTAATGGCGTGCGATACGTTCTCTCGAACTACGGCAAATGCTTTGCTACAAAACAAATTTATATATTTTTTGGAGATTCAAATGTTAGAGCTCTATACAAAGATTTAATTTGGTTGTTGGAAGATGGTCATTTGATATCGTGCAGTGTGTTAAGAGCTAAAAACGAAAGAACGTTCGCCAGCGACAATCGCCTATCTAATTGTTCTTCGCACAACGGCCGTAACTTCGAAGAGATTCGTGATTATAAGAAAAATTGTCATGTGAGATTTCAATTTATCACCCGAGTGTTTCAACAAGAATTCGTAGATCAAATAAAATATGCACAAGAAACGCCCGATGTTGTCTTTATAAATAGCTGTGTGTGGGATTTGACACGATGGGGTCCTAATGGCGTACAACAATTTAAAATAAATTTAGCAGAAACACTAATCTGTTTACAACGATATTGGAGTAAAACGAGGATTATTTGGTTGAGTACTTTGCCACCGTCGTTCACTAGTTGTGGTGGTTTTTTAACCAAAGAAACCGAATTTTTACGAAATGTGCTACCTTGGCACACTCTGTTCGCAAACAAATATGCGGCGGAAGCAGCGGATTTGTTAAACATTGATGTTTTGGATTTGCACTACCATTTTCGTTTTTTGATGGATTTGCATACGAAAGATGGTATACACTGGAAACCAACCTCTATGCGATATGGGACAAACTTATTACTTACACATTTATCTTTAATTTGGAATACGAAATTACCAGAAGTAACTTCTCTCTCCAATAAGTTTCTATTCTATTCGAGCAGAAAATGCGAACAAAAACTATCAAATACAAAAAATAACAGAGAAAGTAGAAGACAAAAAATTAACAAGAAAGTTTACATCAAAAAGGAATTGATTGATTCTTTAATAGGAAACCATAATTAAAATTAAAATGTGTTATTGTTACAAGTTACAATTTATTTTTATTTAGAGTTATAGTTTTGTTACTGTTTTAAATTGTAGAATTTATATAATTTTGTTAATATAATTTATAAACTATGAGTTGTTAATTATTTTCGTAGAGTACTGAAATAAATTCAGTATTTTTTTTTCAATTTTAAGTTCAAAAAATAACAGAGAAAGTAGAAGGCAAAAATTAAAAAAAAAAACATTTACATCAAAAATGTTCTTTAATGGAAAACCAGAATAAAATTAAAATGTGTTAAATTATTTTTTATTATACCTGCATTGATTAAAACAAGCAGAACCGTGAATGAACGGGCCTGTAAACCCTTAGTGCTTCAAAGTTGTCTTTCTTACAATAAATTCAGATAGAAGCTTAGATAATGTACAAATTTATATGAAAAATAGCCCTAAGTATTGCACTAAAATAATTTTTTTGTTTTGCTTTTCTAAAAATAGAAATTAGTTTACTTTCTCTTATAAATATTGTTATCGCATAGGTAAAAAAAATTGTAAACAATTTTTAATTCTTCAACTTTTCACATTAGTTAGTAATCTTTGTTTTCTTACGACATAAAATCTTAAAATTTGTGTAAAGTTCAACAAGATAGTTCTGCCACTTACAGTTGACCAAAGCAAGTAACAATCTCAAATCACTACAGAAATTACAGTATACAATTGAATCATTCTTAAGTTGCCGGCCTCAGTTTTGTTGCCGAATATAAAAGATCTCTTGTCTGAAGACTATAATCGGAACACGTGGGTTTTGAATGGATCTAGGCCACAAAAATGTCAAACGGTCACAACATCAAATTAGAAATTTTGACCATAACGTCAAACGCATCATTGACTTCATGATCTAACCTGACCACTATGTCAGTCAAACTTCTAATTTTGACCACAACGTCAAATATGACCACATCAGATTTTTATTTTTCCATACCGTCAAACTGAGCACAACGACAAACGACGTTTTATCAGAAAATACGATTATATTTCTCAATCGTACGTTGATCTAAAGTGGGTAAAAATGAATAATAGACGAATACTATGTACATTCTTTATTTTTTGTAGACAGCCAACATATATATATATATATATATATATATATATATATATATAATAATATACAGGGTCCTGCAATAGTACGTCCGTCTTTGATAACTCATCGGATCGTATGCTAGGTAGCTATTTAAAATTTTAGGGTTGTAATATACTAGAAAACCGGCATCTTTTAAAATTATTTACATGTAAAAGGATGGCGTAATATAACTTGATTTTGTTAAAAAGAACACTCTGTAATATTTCAGAAGAAATGCTTGCCAATATTCGTGAAAACCCCCAAGTACATTACTCCATTTAAATTATTTGCAAAAAATAAGGTCCTACAACATATTCGCCGAGAATGCCTCCCCAAACATTAACAATCCAACGGTTTTGGTGATCTACTTGTCAAAATATTTTTGGATTGACATCTGAATAATAATGAAAATTATGTTTATTTACCAATCCATTGTTGTGGAAAGTTGCCTCATCAGAGAATAACAACATTAGAAAAAAACAGGGTCATAAGCCCAATTACAGAACCGAATACGTATTTCAAAATCTCGTTCTGCAAGTGCGTGATGTAACTGAATATGGAAAGGATGCAAATGATGTTTCTTTAATATCCGTTAAATAGATCGTCCACTTACATTTGTGCTTGCACTTACATCTCCTTGACTTATGTTTGGATTTTCAGTAACTGCCAATAGAACGTTTAATTCATTTTCCTCATTTGTTGCTCTTTTGCTTCTTTTGAATTTTGTGTAATCGACATTTTCTGTTTTAATAAACCTTGTCATTACTTTTTAAAAAACTCTCTTTTCTGGATGTCTTCTTTCTGGATACCTTTGACTATAAATTCTACTAGCTAAAAAGGATTCCTTTCTGCTTCGCCTAGTATAAGAACCATATCAACCAATTCGTGTTTTGGGTAATTCATTTTAAGAAGTAGATACGTATGCTTTTGAATGCACTTTTGAAAATATAATGATTAATGTGGTGAGTACCATTTGTTTTATATTTCATGACCCGGTAACTTGATTATCATCACAACAAATACATTATTGAAAATGTTACAATTTTGAATATCCTCGATTATTATCAAAACCAATAGAGGTAGGTATAGAAAACCTAAATATGGATTAACAAAGTATTGAATTCTGCATAAAAACACACAGGGTGTTCCATTTGAAAAAATTTTTAAAAGTAATTTCAAAGTTGACAGATATATATATATATATATATATATATATATATATATATATATATATATATATGGATAAAAACAATTTAGTGATAACATCTCCCAACTTCCTTCAATTCACACAAAAGTTTTATTGTTAAATTTTAAAGCGTTCGGGCGTAGTGATTTTTATTTGAAGTATGTAATTACATTTTTTTTTTAACAAAAACAGTTGGAAGTCCAAAGAAGACAAACATGCCACTTTAATATTATGGATATGAATAGAAGACAATCACGTCTATTAAATAATGTAAAAATATACAGAGTGTTCCATATAATAAAATCAAGTTTTACTACGCCACCTTTTTGCAACATCCTGTATATACGTAAATAATTTTAAAAGATGCCGGATTTTTAGTATGTTACAACCTCAAAATTTTAAATGGCTATCTAGCATACTATCAGTGTTATCAAACGCAGACGTACTATTGCAGGAACCTGGATATTTTCGTGAAGATCTCCACAGTTTGAATATTTGATTCAAAGATTCAATTACTCTACCGGCCTATAAGACCCCTGTATCTTAGTTATAAAAGATCGGAGACCTGCACAATATATGTTTTTATAATCCTCTCTTGATGTCCCCTATCTAATCCTAACGTACGCGCATTTACCAATGAATCACCCTGTATATACAGCTTGCCCCTGTAGTACCCGAACTTTTGATATTCCCTTTAAAAAGTAGATTTTTTAAAATCAGTTTGACCATTCTTTTAGATTCCTTAGTGGCTACAATTTAAAAATATTTACAATTATACAGGGTGTCTCACTTTCATGCACCCCTTGTCAACTTTGACATTTTAATGGAAACACATATTTTTTATTTTAAATCTACGTAAAAACTATGGGGGCTTTATGTATACGAGTCTTACTCAAAACGTGATACTTTTTGACATATCGATTTTTAAACACTTTCTTGGGCCAATAGCGACTTTAAGATATTTCAGGTTTTTCAAGTTATTGTTTGAAATATCAAGCTCAAATTTTATTCACACTTACAGTTGACATTGAGTATACAGGGCATGAAAAAAAATGTCCAATTTTGTTATCGAAAATAATGAATATCTTCATAAATCAAACGGAACACAAAGATACAATAAAATTGTGATAGATTGGACAATTACTGGCACAAGCGCGACAACAATAAACTTTTGACTGACAACATAAATTACAAATGCTATTACCAGAACGTTCAAGCCTACGCACAAAAACAAATCATATACATTGTTGGTTGCAAATGTAAATTATATCGGGTTTTCTTTATCCAATGAAAATGTATTATGAAGATAAAAACTTTGAAACTCAATCATCCATAGTCGAAGAATTGGCTCGTTATTTTTCTAAAATCTTTTCGAATAGTAGTGCTGTTACCGAGTATTGTAATAGCTATTACAACAACATTACAATCTAACATTATAATGTCTATTAATACGTTACAAAATAAAATCACTTCTGGCCCTGATCATATACCCAGTTATGTAATAAAAATTGTGCAGATGCTTTTGTGAAACCTTTGCATTTCATCATTAACTTAGCTACTCAAACCTCACAATTCCCAATAGTTGAAAAAAAGCTCAAATTTGGCAAAAATGTCAAAGTTGACAGGTGATCCATAAAAGTGGGACACCCTTGTAAGAAACCGACAATTATTTAATACAAATTTGCCGCCGAGATAACGATTATCTCACGGCATAAAATTTACATTGTCAATAGAAACGTCGTGCGCACCGCCCCACTTAACATTACCCCCGTACAACTGTTGCCCACTCTCCCGCTAGCGATAACGTCTCCTTTATAAGTGCGAGCACAATGCCGAGAAGGTACTTCATTATTGACTTGTTCAATAATTCTCTTCCGATCCTAATACCGATTTCGAAACCGATCCGAATAACCCTAAGCTATCCGCTGTACTCAGCCTTCTTGCTTCTATAACGGAACTATTGGTGGGACGCAGTGATTCAATTCGTTTCGTTCAACCATAGGTCCAGTTATTTTTCACTAACTGCATTTTCAAAGACCACTTCAACTGCTAATTGAATTTGGCACTGGTTGTCAGCACTAACCGCATTTTCAAAGACCACTTCAATTGCTAATTGAATTTGGCACGGGTCGTGGCAACACAGCTCTGTCCGAAGAAGTTCTAACCTACAATATTAAACGCGGTTGTAAAGGACCGCCGCCGATACCTAATCTAACTTACCTGATTCAGTAACTCCCGAATCGACAACACTAGAGCACAGCACCAAAATACAACCATCCGAGAGGCACGTGCTAAACAGCGGGCGACCGAGTGTAAGCGAACCTTAAAACTTGTAAATATTTTAATAGACATATTAATTCGAATCCTGGGCTTTATTTTTCTCTGGAAGTTGTTTTATAAAAAAGTTTTTCTGTTGGTTAAATAGACGCTGCAGTTGATGTTCCTTCCTTTGATTGTTTTATAAATTTTGTACGTCCCTTTTTATACTCCAATTACAATTAAATACTGTAGTGTGGAGGTGCACGTTTACACCCTATATAATTGAAAATATTTTTAAATTGTAGCCATTGAGGAACCTAGAAGAATGGTCAAAATCGATTTTGAAAAAATCTACTTTTTGAAGGCAATATCAAAGGACCACGCACTACACGGACATAATAACGCGATTAAGCCACCAAGAACATTGTATTTTTCTAAGGTATCGAATACGAGTCGTGTCAATAAAGCAAATGTAGGTAGTTTTATTATTCTCTAAAGCGGACATCTGTCGAATAATAAATATGGCATCGATACATGATCGACCTGGTCCAAACCCTGGTTGTTCGTAATTTTATGCTATAATACTCGATAGTTTCTGATATATAAGCTTTGTCGTTAGTTTTAATAGAGTACCAAGTAGATTGATGCCTCTGCAATTCTCGGGTAATTGTTTCTGTCCCATTTTAAATATCGAGATAACTAGGTTAGTTTTCCCAGTCTTCTAGTATTCGTGATGTATTAAATATTTGTTGTATTAGTTTTGTAATTTCTTGTTTTAACTTACATTTACCATACTTTAACATTTTGTTCGTTATACTATCTTCACCCGGTAATTTTACATTTTTTAGCTTCCTCATTGCTTCAATGATTCCTTCTTTGCTCACTTCGTCTATAATTCTTATAGGCTCTACTGTGGTGGGTATTCCTTCGTATTCATTGGTATACAATTTTTGAAATAGTTTACCCACGTTTTTTTCTTTTATTTTGGGTCCATATCACAACTGCCACTTTTCACAACGGCCACCTTTCCTAATTCATAGCGGCCACGATGTTTACAACGGCTACCTTTCACGTTTATTCATAACGGCGAATTTTTTCACATTTTCTAATATTCACAACGCCCACTTTTTTCAGAACGACCACCACATGGTTTTTTCACTACGACCACCATGATCACAATGGCCACTTATAGTTTTATTCACAACTGCCACCTTGCTTATATCGGCCACCGACGCATAGTTAGAAGACTGAATATCGACGCCTTCACAACGCCCGCTTCTAGCATAACGGCCACCATAGATTTTTTCAATACGGTCACCATGATCACAACGGCCATCTACAGTTTTTTCACAATGGTCACCTTGATCATATTGGCCACCGACTCATATTTAGAAGACTGTATATCAAAGGCATTTACAACACCTACTTTTATCATAACGGCCACCATCAATTATTTTTGTTACGCCTTGTTTACTTTGGTTAATTCTTCTATTTTCGCATAGTTTACTTTTTACTCCACATCCTGTAAAATATTATGTGAGAGTTATGCGACGTTCTCCTAATTGATAATTGTAACGCCCGAGTTTAGGTACATTATAATAAACCAAAACCTAGCCCTTTAAAACATGATTCCACATCCAGTAAGCAAGTGACAGACGAGGTGTCTAGATATAGTGAAAAATTAGAAAATCGTGTGTTATGAGTTTAGCAGACCTAGGGCCGATAAACATTACTTTCAATCATATTTTTAGGGTTGCTATGATTCATTTTCGCATGTGGTAGGCGAAAAAAGGTATTTTACGACCGTAAATTGAAAATGTTCGGGCCCGATACACAAATGCATTACGATCGTCCTGAATCTCGCATGTGTTCCAACAATTATTATTACATTCCTTTCGAATTTATGTTTATTAATTTCAAGTTTAAACATTATTTAATGACAGTTGATAAGAATTTTAAATATATGACATATTCAAACAGTAACAGTGAATTAAACAGACACAATTGTGATATAAACTGCATCAAACATTTATAAATCTTAAAACTGTTTCTATTGCAAATCGATCAATTATTTTATCCAGATGAAGTTGATCAGACAATGTCGCGTTTCAATATATGTTGTGGCCAGAGAGCTAAGACGAGATTGTCGCTTTGTAAATATGTTTTGATTAATTTGAGCTTTGAAAAGCTTTGTTCTACAGTTGCTGTCGACACCGGTAAAGTTACAAATATTTGAAACTACGTAATAATACCTGAGAACCTACTCGAGGCTGCGAGGTGTGAATTAGGGGTAATTCAACAACTTCGAATTTGTTTTGACCAAATAAAAAACACTTTTTCATTCTTATTACCTAAGGTCCATAATTTACAGAAATATGTGAAGAATTAAGCCGACGTCAACAATTCGGAATGAACCGAAATAGTTTTATCAGATGAGGCGACAAGATTTATTTATTTATTATTATGGTAGGTTATTTACAATTATTGTGTTGTGTAAGTGTAACGTATCGTATCCCAGAAGATCAGTATAAACTTGGCAAAGCATTTGCTTCGAAGTTTAGAAAAACCATCAAAACCTAAACACTCACCCTAGTAACCATATGTATTAATTATGATTAAGTATACAAATAATAATAAAAGACAAACAAGAACATAAAATATAGCAGCACTATCATTGCACATATAATGCATAATATACAATATCAAAACATGCTAGCAAAGCAGCCTTAAACTCCGTCAATAGACAATCTTCCATAATATGTGCAACGGTCTTTTGTTGAATACTTAGTACTGATCATTTTCCATGTTTTAAGTAAAAAATATAAAAACACTCTATCAAAAATGTCGCATAAGTGCGTTAACCAACAAACAATACTTTCCTGCAAAATTTATATATTAATTCGATTCTTAGACCAAATAGTAATAGATAAAAAAACTGATTACTAAAACATAATTTATAAAATGTCGGTGATGTGTTTTAAATGAATATGTGATTGTACTTGATAATTTTGGAGTGTGAGTTTTCCTTGAGGTCCGGTGGGGTCTTGGAATCTAGGACAAAAACCACAGGACAAAAAACCCCTGGACAATAAACCCCTTGAATAAAAATCCTACGGACAAAAACCTCCCGGATGTAATATCTACTATTTAAGAAAAAAACACATAAATGAAATACCTTCTACTATTATACTCGTATATTTAACAAAATTAATGTTTAGTACAAAAGTAATTTAGATAATCTAATGTTATTACTTATTGCGCTTAAAAAGTTTTCAAATTACGTTCTTCGCCATTATAATCTTGGCATAACTGCACAAAACGGGTTTGCAGGAATTGGTAGGTTGGCCTCTTTCTCTTTGGAGACAGTCTTCCTACTTCTTGTTGATTCAATTTTGTTTAGTCTGTTGCCCATTCCAGTAAAATGTTGTTAATTAATACCCATATGCTGGGATGAGTTTGTCTAACCAAATTGCTGAACCGATTATTCCACCCTTTAGTTTGGTTATTAGTCCTTTCTTCGTTATTTATTGTTGTAAGGTGAACATTCCATGTAGACGGAGGAAACATGGCAGGAAGATGTCTAAGTCTAACATTTTCATTGTTGTTTCCTATTCTCCGATATGTTCCTGTTACGTATGTGGAATCAAAGTATTCCAGCAATTCATTGCCTTGACCAGGAATGTGGTTCCGTAAATAATTCATCCCTCTATTAACATCTTGTATGGGAAGAAATGCTAAACCATCCAACATTCCAACAAACTTTCGAAACATTTCATTCTGCCTATAATGTTGTTCCAAACCTAGTTCTTGAACTTTGCGATGAGTACTCTGACAGAGATGGTAGAAACATCCTCTCACCGTGACATTATCACCAAATACTTCCTTCACGGCCTGGATTGCAGATTTCTCAAAATCCATATTGATGAATGTCGGATCCGGAAAAAGATTTCTTTGCTCGCATTTGCTATCAATGCTCTCAACATTATTTCATATGTAGACTGGGTTTTTCTTTGAAGCAGACTATAAACACATGTCACAAACACGTGCTGCACTTTGACTCGAATAACATATAGCTGTATAAATAATGGTGGTGCTAAAGCATAATTACCATCCATATACCAAGTAGTAGCATTGGCTAAGTAATTCAAACCTTCTTCAGTGGCAAATATTAATACTCTTTTCTTCGGTTGCAATCCCATTATCATGAAGTAAAAGTCTTTCCCTGTTAGGTTCTCCAGTAGTGGACCACTCACCTACAAGCAGTAGATATTAGTACAAAACAGATATTTGTAATTCAATTCCATTGGTTATAAAAAAAAGAGATATTCACACCTTCAACAATAAGTTGCTCCAGAGTTAGAGGCATTCTTGGAGTATTAGCAGCTTTGTGTCTCCTAAGCGTTCGTTTGACTGAGTCTTCAGACGGTATCATAGCGCGTGTTTGATTTTGCAATCCAGCAACAGATTCAGCAAAAATTTGTCCTGGATTGGCTAAAACATTACTTGCTCTTTGTTTCATCTCTTGCATACATGGCGTAACCTCAATTTCTTGTTCATTTGTCGGATGGTTATGATCTGCCTGGTTTCAGTTATCTCAAGTGTTACCTTCAATATTCTTTAAATGTAAAAGAATTAAGTAAGCAACGTAAATTACCTAATTTCTAAAACGTGCTTAGTGTAATGATTCATTCTACAGTCCTTCTATAAGATAACCCCTGCTCAGACTACCTGCTGTTAGAATTGTAAATGATACCCTTTTTCCCACTTCAAAATATGCAACCACTTTTGTTTACAGAAATTATGGTGTCAATTTTTAAATGTTCATGAGGTACGTATAATATTAAGAAGTAAAAACGCTAAGAAAATTGTCTCTGCATGCTGAGTCCAACCATACACTTGGCTTGGGCCTAGTACTTACAGGGGTCGAGTCTATAGAGGAAAAAGAAACAAAGAAACAGACAAATTTTGAATCTTAGTATATAGATGCGGGGACGGTGAATAAAACGGACACAAGAATTTCGATAAACTAAAATTACCAGCGTAAAATAGACGTTTCAGAGACCATATTTCCGAAGACAAAAATACGGATTATTCGAAAATTTTCCCAAAAAAATTGAAATTCCAAAATTAACGTACTATGTGGTTAAAGTTATACTTCCTACCTACCTTTTCACACTTTGGGAAGAAAATATCTATTGTTATTAAAAAAGAAATTGAAATAACTGTAACCTCACAACTAACGTCGTTGATCTGAGATCAAATGAAAGAACCTCCGATCACATGAAAATTACTAAAATTGTTACTTGAAACAATACTTTGTTTTGAATTGTTTTTGAAGAAAGAAATTGTAATAACTGTAACCTACCAACCAACACCGTTCATCTCCGATCACATGAAAACAACTTAAATTGATTAATTCAAATTTTTATTAGTGTAATTTTTAAAGACAGCGAATTAGACACACATAATGTATCCAAAAATACTTTACAGTCATTAACGTCGTGTGAAACGGTAGGGGGAACGTAATAGTTATTTACGAACCAAGTTCGGAAAAACTTTTTCTACATGAGCGCATTTAAAGCACGGGCGAAACGAAGTGAGAGAGTGCTTTAATAGCGCGAATGCTAGAATAATCTTCCCGCAAGAGGTTTTTACAATATTTTTTGTATCGAGAAAATATTACTTTAATCAATATTAGCAACTATTTTACATTAATGTCAAATATTGATATAGTTACTATGATAAAAAGTTGAGAGTGCTATTAATCGACTTTTCAGTTGCAGTCATTCACATAGTGGATAGATGGCACTATAAATTTTTAATAATTTTGTGTACGTTTTTCAAGTTTACTTCTTGTTTTCATTAACAAAAAACATTTTCGGAAAATGGTTTCTAACAACTAAAAATTAAATGTGAATTACGATGTTATTATTTCAATGTCTGTGAATGCCAGTGTTTTTTGTAATTTTTTCCGAATTGATACCGGAAGAATATAGCTTCCTGATTAGCTGCACACTTATATCAAATGTCATTTTCCAAGCGGCGAGTACAAAAAACAATTGAACCTATAAATACGTAAATTTTGGAATTTTAATATTTTTCTTTAGGAAAATTAGCGAATAATCTGCATTTTTTCTTTAGAAATATGGTCTGTGAAACGTCTATTTTACACTGATAATTTTAGTTTTTCGAAACCTTTGTGTCTGTTTTGTTCACCGGAACCCAAAATGCTACCTATGATATTTAACGAATTTTAACGGTTTTGTTCAGATTTCAAACCGAATCATACACATTTTGATGAAATCAAATATCTTTATTAATATCAATTCAATAACGACTATTCTTCAATATCTCTCAATTTTTAAATGAACTTTTTTGCATTTTTGTAAATATTTTTGTTTGGCATTTGCTCAAAAACCAAAACTATTACATCTTATCCTAATTGTTAGTAGTTAATAATTTAGTATTTGAATTTACTTTACCTTCAATGAGTTGTACTTGCAACATCTCCAACGAATAGTGGAAGCGCATTTCTTGTGCACTACATACATATAACAATTGTAACACAGTTTTTCGCCACCTTTATTAGAACGTATTAATTCCATGATCGCTTAATAACAAATGCCTTAAATGAAATGCGAGGGTTTATAGAAGTTCGAATACTTATGAGTTTTCGTGTAAGAATTTGTTACAGTCATTAGAACTAATCCTAAGAGGATTTTAGATTTGGTTCATTGTTTATACAAAATGACCCATGACCCTATTTTGGTGCTCTTTCAAGTATAAATTATTTTTGTTATTGCCTCTTTTATTATTAAAGAACATAATCTTTTAAAATAACATCCGTTTCTAAAAACAAAAAAATACATTAAGTGACCACTAAACAGTTAATAATATTATCAATGATACTAATTACACCAGTAATTAATATTAATGTAATTGATAAAATACTCGGCGAAATTTTATGTATAATTTGAGATTTTTTCTAGGTACTACTTTTTACACAGGGGTTTTTTATCCGGGGTTTTTTTTATCAGGGGGTTTTTTGTCTTGGGGATTTTTATCCGCTGGGTTTTTTTATCATGGGGTTTTTTATCCGGGGGTTTTGTGTCCAGGGGTTTTTCGTCCTGACACCGGGGTCTTGGCGACCAGGTCCGGAAACCAAAGTGGTAATGCTTCGGAACAACACGATTTTGTTGTTGACCATCGAGTACTCTAGGGTTTAGAGTACTGAGTACCGTCCATATTTTAGTAAAAAACCTTAAAAAAACTCACAAAAACATTCTAAAAAAATTACGTGTGTCAAGATATACCTACCAGACATCATATACAGGGTGTCTCAAAATTGACGCCCGTCCTTTCAGAATATGAATCGGGGGGCTAAAACGAATTAAAACGTAAGAATAAAAAAATTGCGTTATGTCCATGGTTACAGAGTTATTGACAAAAAACAAAGATCTAACATTCAATGTTTACACTTTACGCTGGTGTGTAAAAAGCTGCGGTAAAAAAATCTACAAAAAAAGAAAACCGGTGAATGAATCATTTACCGTTCTTACCTTATTTATATTTTCTTGTGCCATTAGATTAGACTATGAAATATTTTAGAAAAATTAGTGATTGTAAATACAATTTTATTACAATAGACGACATAATTTTTCTATGTAAGTCATTCTAGTCATATTTTATAATCTGACACAATACACTTTTCATAGAATAAGGATTTGTGCTCTTACGGACTCTCTTTGTCTTCACTGGAAGAGGATTAGTTTTAAGACAAATTGCAAATGCATTTTAAAAACTACTTTCAAGTTATAAAATACATTTCTAATTTGGATTTGGAAATACACTTTAAAAATTAAATTATTTACATTCTAAACTAAAGTGTATAATAGTTGTTATGGTATAAATGCTAAAGTAAAATATTTTATTTTGTATGACAAAAGTCAATTACAAATGTGAACAAAACAAAAAATCTTTTGACACAAAGTAGCGATCAACGCATTGAGTTTATAAAATATCGGTTACTGTCCACCATCATTAATTAATACATCGAAGAATTCCTTATTGTTGTACAATCTGGAGGCCATACTATAATCTTCATAATGATAATCTTGAGAAACTACAGCGAAAGTTTTTTAACACAACTGATCACTTGATGCGTTATTTTTCCTCCGGGTTTTTTCGGATTTTTTTCCTTCAGCTGTTTTTTCCGTCACCTTTTTTTTCCAATGGCTTTTTTTTCCGCCGGGTTTTTTTTTTCGCGGTTTTTCTTTGCTTTTTTTTCGTTGCTTTTTCTTCCCGGTTTTTTATTCTCCGGCTTTTTTTCCACGGCTTTTTATTCCGCCAACGCGTTTTAACATATGCGGTTGTAGGGGAACTAACTAAATCTAGTTAACACATTTGTTCAAAAATTTTAATGTTATTTCAAGAATGATTAAGTATTTTCGGGTCGGGTTATTAAGAAAAAGGAATTGACAAAAAATTGTATTGTTGTCTATTCAATAGCGCAAAGTGTAGGTAAAAATTACGAATTCTGTGTAATGCTTAATCCTTAAAGTACGTTGTAAAAGTGCTTTCGGAAACAAGAAATGTATAACATGGCAAAACTAAATGGTCAGAATAAAAAAAAATTACATTTACAACCCAATGGCTACAAGATAATAGCCGCGTCGGACGGTCGGACTTACTTAAGCGGATTTGCTTAAGTATTATATTGCTATGCGAAATCCCATTCCTCTTTGTATTGAAATGTGATTGAGTATGATTATAAATTCGTTTCTACCAACTACTATCAACCATTGCTTTAGAAAAAGCAAACACGTTCGCAGTGGTTTACAAGTTGGGGTGAGAGTTAGTGAGTCTAGTATGGCCACCCAAATAAGAATGCACGTGTTTGAAATTGCAGCCACAGCCACCGACTATATTAACTATCCTGTGTGACTGCGGCCTAAGAGGTTTATGTAAAACAATTGGTACAACCCATGACGCCTGCTATTTGAAATACTGTTTTTGTAAGAATTAGGAAGATAACTCGAAGTACGTACCTTCAATAAACACAATAACGATTCTTTGAATTTTGGATTATTACAAAAACAAAAGAAGTTTTAAAACACCTTTTTGTGGGAACGAAGGATAATAAAACGCAGCTTTGCATAGCTTTTATTTTAAGCCGTTTATCGGTGCGTTTATATTTTCTTTAAACCAAAGTGCATTTTCAACCTTGAAGTAAGTGACTACTTTCATTAAGCATTGTGTGCACGTTTCCATGTTCCTATTGTTTGAAGTTCTTTTATCGTCTGAAAAAACTCTTCAGTAAGAGAACTATAATCAGCTATTTTAAATATTTGGGCTCCTGACTTGTGCGCTCTCAAAAGTTTGGTCCAACTGCTCCAGGGTAGCTACGCTACCGCGTCCGGTATAATAAACCAAAAATTACATTGTACAACAATTTATATGAAATTCGGTAGATAATCATTTTTTAATGTTTTTTATTCAATTACTAATTGTAATTAAAGATCACGTAACATGGTAATTAAACGTTGGATCAAAAAATTTCTACTTTGCGTTCGTACTGAATTTATTACGATACCCAAACCAGTATCGTAATAAAAACACCATTTTCTAGCTATTAAAATGATTATTTTTTTTGTATATACAAGGTGAATCACCACCAACGGAACGGAGTTAATAAATTTTACATTTTAAAATTATTTTGAAATATATGGTATGTCCAAAAAAAAATGTGGCACAGCAAAGTTATATTTTTTCTAATGGAACACCCTGTATCTTATTGTGTTTTTGATTGCCCGTAAAAAATAAGGTATACTTTTATAAACTTTCCCTATACGTAAACACAGAGTGTACTGAGTTTTGTAGACTTTTCTTAAAATATGGAGTATTAAAAAATTGAATATCATCTAATCCAACAAACCATAACAAATTTACTCTTACATCTAAATAGTTGGATATGAGATTAATGTATTCCATGATTAAATATTAAACATCTCTTTATAGGGTGTTCAGAATTTACAGGTTAATAATTGAATCATTCAATGTATAATAAGACCCTTATTTTAAATGGAACGCCCTGTATTTAATATTTCATAGTGTTAACAATATAGTCCTTTTTCGAATGATATAAGGGTGTCCTATGCCTAAGTGTTACAGTTTTTACGCAATTTACAATTTCCTTAAAATTAATGCTAGCGAGAGATTTAAAAATGAATACGTAATTCAATTAGTTAATAACATTTTAAGACATTACAGCCTGATAATCGCATAAGTTACAAAATAGTATATTAAAGAACTAGTTTCAGAAGACACATTTTATAAGACGAGTACAGTTTCGAAAACAAGCCGCGAAGCCTTCTGAAACGAATTCTTTATACTATTTTTTCTATTTTGAGCTTTTCAGATTGATTTTAAATTAAAATTTCGCGAGTTTTTAAATTTAAGGAATTTTGAAGTGTAATTGCTCAGGTGGCAACATTTTGATTAAACTTTGGTTTAAATGCTAGTTTAAGTTTAATTAGTACATTTATCATGTTTCATTAAAAAAATGGGTGGAAATTAAAATAAGTAAATAAGTAAATCTACTGAACATTAATTATGATTTAAATTAATGCACACCAAACGTAATGACAGCTTGGACGTTATTAGTGTTACCACCGTTCGGAATAAAAATTGTTCTATTTCTATAAAAGAACTCGAATTTCTATAAAAGAACCCATTTGGGTGCTTTTATAGCTCTGTAAGCGAACCAAAATAGAAAAATCATGTTACGTTACATACAATATTAAAAAAAAATAAGTTAAAAAAAGGAATTAAACCTAATTCGAATTTAAATTCTAATCGGGTGTGACCGATGTTACCATGGTTACGATTTTCAAAACAAATATCGAAACAAACTCACAAATGACAAAAGTGGACCATTTTGACAAATACTTTGATTATGAAAAGTGTCACATCTGTCACATCTGTCACGGAAAACCCTAATACAAGTACTACATGCTTTTTGGATAATTTAGGGATCAGTCAAATGAGTGTGAGAAGAATGGTTAAGAAAATCCACTATCATCTGTATCACATTCGACTACATCAGCATTTGACAGAAAACGATTATGATGAACGTCCGTGAAGTTAGCACCCCATTTCTCAAAATTTTTAATTTTAGAAGTTGTTACTGATTGTTCTCACTTTGTTTATATTGTTCCAAAATAACAATGTTTCAACTCAAATAGTTTTCGAATAAAACAAAAAAGACTACTTGTTGAGTTGGCACCCCTTTTTTCAAAATTTTAAAATTTTGATACAGTTCTAGGTTGTTCTAGTTGTTCTGAACATTGTTACAAGAGAACAAATCCATAACTCAAATTATAAGCTCCCAAATTAAAAAAACAACTTTTGAGTTCACACCCCTTTTAGTAAATATTGAAAAATTCCATACTGTTCTACATTGTTCTAGTTGTTCTTAACATGGTCGCGAAAGAACAAATCCATAACTCAATATATAAGCTTAAAAATTAAAAACAAAGTTTTAGAGCCGGTACCCCTTTTTAAAAAATCTAAAATTTCGATACCATTCTAGATTGTTTTAATTGTTATCAGCATTGTTCCAAATTGATAAACATGTTCCAAAAGAAGAATTTCATAAGTTTACTACAAGCCCACAAATTCATTCATTTTTGTTGTAAATTAGTTCTTTTAGTTTTAGACCAAAACTGTAATAATCAAACCATTTCATTTGAAAAAAAGTTGCTTTTAATTACAGTTTTTCTGAATATTTCAGAATAAACAAAATTAGCAACGCATTACCCTCTGAAATCATTTAGATCATCTTAGGTGGTCAAAAAGATTTAGGAGTTCTTGACGGAAGTAAAACTGCCTTTTTGAACAAAAAAAACTATATTTCAATATAAATATTTAAATTTACATTGCCGTTTGGGTTATTGTCAACTTTCTTCGGCTTACGCACCAAGTAATCGTATTCCGTCCAATTAACACCATTACGTACACTCATGAAATTTAAAACTTGGACACCACAATTTCTGTAAACAAAAGTTTGCACATTGTGAAGCGGGCTTAAGGGTATCATTTACAATTCTAACAGCAGGTAGTCTCAGCAGGGGTTACATTATAGAAGGACTGTAGAATGAATCATTACACTAAGCACGTTTTAGAAAATAGGTAATTTACGTTGCTTACTTTATTTTTTTTAAAGAATATATTTGAAGGTATCGCTAATTAAACACCATAGCTCGATTAATTATCGAATCAAAATTTTGTTTAGGAAATGTTTACAAAATAAAATTAGAAATAATTTTGATTTAAAAAACGTCTACAAGCAATAACTTTTAAATTAAATCAAAAACTAAACATGGTTATTTGGGTTGACTGATTATTACTTATTTTTAAATAAATCTAACCTACTAATTATTGTAAGTTATTAAAAAAATCATTAAACTCTCTATTCATAATATTTAGTCCTTACAAAATGTATATTTTATGACGTTTCATTTTTTCTGTAGTTAATATAAAAAGTGAAAATAAAAACTAAGGCAATTCTTATTGTCAACGTATATATTTAGTTTTTTGACAAGAATTTATTACATAATTATAATTAAGATACCAAGTTATAGTTTAAAATTAAATGAAAACTTTTTTTTTAAATAAAGGTATTACTATATAAATAAATATAAGAAATCAATAATGGGTGTGACCTCCATTATTATTGATACATTCTTGGAGGCGTCTGCTCATTGACGCTATCAAGGTATCAATATAATTAATATTAATCGTTTCCCATGCGGTATCAATGGCTGCAATTAGTGCATTACGGTTTACTGGTATAAAATTTGGCCCTTGTTGTCTTCGGATAACAGCAAGTATTCGAGCCCAAACATTTTCGATAATGTTAAAATCTGGGCTTTTGCTGGCCAGGGTAACAGCTCCAAGTTATTTGCTTGTATCCAGTTGCGCACAACCTGCGAAGTATAGGGTCATCATATCCCGATAGTTAATTATCGAATGTTCCAAGAAAATATGTGTAAATAGTAAATGGAATCTACTAACGTAACGTTAAGTCGTTAATTATAGTTACATAACTCTCCTTTCATAAGATATAGTTCATATTAATATGCTTATTGTAAAGCTTCGTACACACCTGAACAACAAACCGAGGAACAAACAGAACAACGAACCGAACGGCAATCGGAACATTAATTTGGACGGTGCTACGTACGAATTTTAGAACAGATTCGCAAGTCCTGATTGTTCCACGAACGGTTTGCGGCGTTCCCGCAACTTGTCGGTTTTTCTCCGACATCAAAGAAAATGCGCGCGAATGCGTTTGCAGGTTTGGACGAATCTAAACAAAACGGCGAACAAACTTATGCGGGAGAATTAAATTATTTATTTTTGTCCTCCCTTTTGTGGGTTTGTTGTGTTTTAGGTAATATTATGGAGTTGACAGAAGAAAAATGTTTTAAATTAATCAGTGTTTAAGAATGCAAGAAAAAATGATGTCCCTATTAGCATCATTTGGGCGGGAAATTTCCAAAATAAAAAAAAGCGAAGTAAATTATAATTTTTACTCTTCTTTGTGCGTAAAAATTTGGTTGGCACTATCTTCTTGTTTTCCGCAATTTTCTCTTCTCAATAATAAATATATATGAACTGAAAACTACTGAAAATAATTATGGGAACAGCACAAACGTTCCGTTTGTTGTTCGGATTGTGGAAATCATAAAAGATCGTTTGTCGTTCTGTTTGACTTTCGGTTCGTTGTTATGTTTGTTGCTCGGTTTGTTGTTCAGGTGTGTACGAAGCTTTACAACTTAAGCAACAATTTTTTGGCGAATAAAGATTAGTTTGTGATGTAATATTAGAAACACAAATTTATATCATATCAAATTTATGACAACTTAAAACCAAGAACGTGTATGTTATTGCTAAGAAATTATTAAGAAAAAAGCGCAATTGCAGTGTAAATATTTATAATTAGATATTTTCGAAAGTTTATAAGTCCTCTATTGTAATCTTAATACTTAAAAGAAAATCCTGTCCATTAGCATTATAAGGAAATGGCTTTTACTTTATGAATAAGTTTCAATAACAATAGAATATCCTTGCTTGTTTAATTTACTTCCTTTGAGTCATATTGCTCTAAGGGTTGTTACATTGGTCATACATATAAGTATGTAATAAATAAACAATTACCTACTGTTTGAGAAGGGGTAGTGTGAACCAATAAATAAAGTAAGAAATGTAAATTCCATTTTAGTTTAAAATTTCAAGTGTTGTGAAAATGCCACCTCATCTCGGTGCTGATTTGAAAGCGCGGATTGTTTCGGAATTAGCGGCGGGCCGTAGCGTGCGTAAAATTTCAGGTATGTTAGATATACCAAAAAGCACCGTAGGGCATTACCGAGTAAAATGGAATCTTGAACACACTTTGGAAAGAGCCATCGGAAGTGGTAGACCTAAAGTATCTACACGTGCTCAAGATCTCGAGTTGTTTCATTACGTAACAGAACAACCATTTGCTACATACTCCAGGGCTATAGCAGATACACATTTTCCCGGATGCCGTATAACTGCACAAAAAAGATTAAAGGAGATGGGAATAAAGAAGTATAATGCTGCTGCGAAAGAAGTTCTCAGTGACGAAAATATGAGACGTCGTCTGGAATTTGCAAGGCGATATGTGAACGAACCTTTGGAATTTTGGAATCGAGTGATTTTAGCGACGAAAAACGTTCAATAGCCGCAACGATGGACCACTAAAAGTTTTTAGAATGGAAGGAACTCGTTACGAAAATAATCACATATGTCCTAAAAACGAAGTGGTTATTTTTCTGTGAATGTGTGGGGTTGGGTTAGCGCGGGGGTCCAGGAGTTTGTTGGGCTATCGATGGACGTCTTGATTCTGCTGCGTATTTAGATATTTTGGAAACTATTATGAAACCTTCAGTCGAAGTGTTTTATCCAGACGAAGATTATATTTTCCAACAAGTAAGTATTCTTATTTCACTATACTTTCTCCAAAAATAGTTCGGGATCTGTTGAATTAACATTTTCATAATGTATTTTTGTTGTTAAAGGACAACGCCCTATTCATACTTCGCGGGTTGTGCGCAATTGGATACGAGAAAATAACTTGGAGCTGTTACCCTGGCCAGCAAAAGCCCAGATTTTAACATTATCGAAAATGTTTGGGCTCGAATACTTGCTGTTATCCGAAGACAACAAGGGCCAAATTTTATACCAGTAAACCGTAATGCACTAATTGCAGCCATTGATACCGCATGGGAAACGATTAATATTAATTATATTGATACCTTGATAGCGTCAATGAGCAGACGCCTCCAAGAATGTATCAATAATAATGGAGGTCACACCCATTATTGATTTCTTATATTTATTTATATAGTAATACCTTTATTTAAAAAAAAAGTTTTCATTTAATTTTAAACTATAACTTGGTATCTTAATTATAATTATGTAATAAATTCTTGTCAAAAACTAAATATATACGTTGACAATAAGAATTGCCTTAGTTTTTATTTTCACTTTTTATATTAACTACAGAAAAAATGAAACGTCATAAAATATACATTTTGTAAGGACTAAATATTATGAATAGAGAGTTTAATGATTTTTTTAATAACTTACAATAATTAGTAGGTTAGATTTATTTAAAAATAAGTAATAATCAGTCAACCCAAATAACCATGTTTAGTTTTTTGATTTAATTTAAAAGTTATTGCTTGTAGACGTTTTTTAAATCAAAATTATTTCTAATTTTATTTTGTAAACATTTCCTAAACAAAATTTTGATTCGATAATTAATCGAGCTATGGTGTTTAATTAGCGATACCTTCAAATATATTCTTTAAAGAAAAAAATTAAGTAAGCAACGTAAATTACCTATTTTCTAAAACGTGCTTAGTGTAATGATTCATTCTACAGTCCTTCTATAAGATAACCCCTGCTGAGACTACCTGCTGTTAGAATTGTAAATGGTACCCTTAAGCCCGCTTCACAATGTGCAAACTTTTGTTTACAGAAATTGTGGTGTCCAAGTTTTAAATTTCATGAGTGTACGTCCATGTTGCCAAAATTGGTTTCCACTAGTGCAGCACCTTATTAAGCCAATTAAGCGACAATTTTTTACATGCATGTAATCAGGATCAATTGTAAAACAATGTGACTATTAACGGTAGTAAACGGATCCGTTTCTTAACGACTCGACATATTTAAAAGAATCATTTGATAACACAATAAAAGCCAAGAGTGCTGCTGTTGAAATTAAAGTTGATATCTGTTACAAAGCTGCGTTTTCACGCTCATGCAATTTGCAAACAGACGTGTGCATGCCAATTTGCGTTGCGTTGAAATCAAAATCGTTGACTTGCACAAATGAAAAAGTTTGACTTGATTAAAATCTGACCGGTGAGATGATTTTCATGTGCTTGGCGCAAATGCATGAACGTGTAAACAAAACTTGGAGAATTTGCTCTAACTCCCAACATAAGATCTCCCTGTTACCAGGTGTAATAACAGAAGGTTTTATGACAGAATCAATTCTTTCCTTTCTATTAACGGTATAACCGCCTGGTTAGATTGCAAACTGACCGACGTTTTCTAAAACGTTTTTAAAATACAGATTATTTTACAATTGGACTGAACTTTTCAGTCAGTTTGTAAACCGCGAGTAACGATTCCGACGGATCTTTATTTTAGAATTTGCCTGAATAATTTCAGTTTCTGAAACAAACTGTTTTATTTTTTTTACCACAACTTAATTATTGAATTGAATGTTCAAACATTTTATTTAAAATGAAATAAACAAAATTCATAAATTATAAGTAGGTAATATAAGTTTTGTTTTGCAAATTTTCAATGATTATTTCCATATTCATTGATATACAATTTCGCATAAATGCCACTACCTTGCAATAATGCAGATACAGCCGATTGTTAAAATAGTAAAACGGTAAACCATTGATTATAAAATTCGAATCAATGGTAAAACGTTACGAATGACGAACAAGATTTGACAATGCGGCGGATGCGTTGCTCGCGGTTTGAAAATTAACTGAAAATGGCAGTCAGATTCTAAAATGATCTGTAGGTATTTTAAAAACATTTTAGAAAATGTCTGTCAGTTGGCAAACTGACTTTTGGCAACCGACTGCGACATATATATTTATTATTATGTTATTATGTTAACTCCCAAGGTTTGTTTTGTGTATGTTTTACTGTAGAGGCAGTTGTGATCAATTTAGGGTTTCGTTTTTGTTAAACCGTTTAGTTCGTACAACAGGCTTTATGGTACGGTTAGCTATAAATTACGTACCTAATTTTTTGTATTTAAATGATTTTTTTCTCATTACAGGAGTAACTTTAAAATATATAGAGTAAAAAATAACAAGTTTTATCTAAGTCGTACAAGGAATGTTTGGAATATCGGTTTTTCCTTTAGGAAAAGTATTCGACGAAATAACCATAAACGGATGTTTGTTGGAAAAAAAATTTTTGTACAATTTTTGTAAAAAAAACTATTCACTTAATCAATTATTTTCTAAAATAATCAAAACGTCGAAAACAAGTGACGGATCAGAGAAGTCTATATCGAAAATAAAAACCTTTAAACAAAAGTATTAGAAAATGTAATTTACTTCGTTTCATGGTTTTTACTTTACATCTTATAAATAAGTTATGTTACAGATTCCAAACCAAAAATTTTAACACACTTTTTTTTTTAACTTTTTCCGACGAATTACAGTTAATACGTTAGTAACAATGAAAAAATTTTTGAGACAATAGTACTACTAAGTTTATTTTTTTAATGGACACCATCTTAGATTTTATGATTAAAAAATTGCAATCTTATGTATAGACAAAATATATCACATTGATCATTTAGTGAGAAACTGGCCATTTTATAATTAATAACTCAAAAGAAATAAAGTTATTATTAGTCTACTGAAACATACAGATTGTACAAATAATATCTTAAAAATCCAAATAAAGAAACTGAGGATGCTGTACTGCCAGCTCTAAATAATGGAAGAGAAGTGAAATTCATTAATGAAAAATATGAATTTCGTAAGTTGGACACTTTTAAATAAATTAGGTTCTACAAATCAATCTGCTAAAACAAATACAAAATTTCTCCAAATTCTATTGGTTCTCAGTTGGTTCATGTTTCAAACTCAGTAAAAGTGGAGAAATCGATTATCACAAAGATGAAAAAGTGTCTACAAAAGAAAAGAAAATCTACACCTATCTCATAACAGATATCAACACCTTTTACTGTAGAAGAACTAAAACATGCATTAAAAAAGACGAAATCAAAGAAAGCTACCGGGTTTGATGGAATACATCCACAATTTGGGAAATTATTCTTTGAAGTGGCTAGTGATGTTCCTCAATGATATTTATAATACAGGTAATGTACCAATAAATTTAAAGACGTAAAGTAGTGGCAATTTTAAAGAAAAATAAATCTCCTACAGACTCTACTTCTTATCTTGTCATAAGTATGTTAAGTATAACTTATATGGTTTTGGAAAGATTCATTTTCAAAAAATTAATTCAACTTAAATTTTTAAGACGTTGGTAAAAATGATACACGTGAACTTCACATGTCCTGCCTTATATTTGCAAACACCTGATTGAACGGAGTTTATCTATGTTTCGACTGAACATAATGAGTAAACTCAATCGTACCGGAAGTGCAGTCGTGTTATTATGTATGGTTTTTATTATCTAACATCATTGTTTTGTCTAGAATGAAATGAACTTCGATTTCATTTCATTATTATAACATTTTATTCATATTTATTATGTGTGCATTCAAATTGTTTTACATCAAATAGAACACAAAATTGTCTCACTATAATGATAGATTTTGAGAAAAATCGGTATTATTTTCACTATTTAAACCCAATAAACTACCCTTAGGCCTTAGATATTTAATAAAACCGCAAATTTTAACTCCTCTTCTTTTCCGAAGAATTAGTACATTATAATGTACATAAAAAATTTCCGTCTGATGGTCGGCCGGCCTTTCGCCGTCCGTCCGTATGTATAGACGACATCAAGAGAACCACCCCTTCGATTTTTATCAAAGTTTGCACATGGGCCTTATTTATAATACCGCAAATCTAATTAGATTTTGGACATAATCAATCTAGCCGAAAGTGACGTTAATCTACACAGATTTTAGAACTTTTAAATATTTCGAAAAATATTAGTTTTAACATTTTTGCTTCAAATAAAGTTTGTTTGTAATTTAATTATACACAACTTTTGTTTAAACTATTTCTTGATCCGATAAGTTATTACTGATATATAACAATCACGTGATACTAATTGTTGTTACAATATCTCGACCAATACCAGTTATACAAAAAAAGTTGTAAAAGCAAAGTTGTTAAAAATTCTATTGTCTATAACTTTTGTTTGTACAATTTTTTTAAACACAATATTCTTTCTCTCTTCTATTTTCGCGCGGTATCTTGTTTTGACGCTGTTAGACGTTTATATTATTTTTCGAGCAAAATGTTTTATCATCAAACACTTGCTATATTCTTTTATACGTTTTGAGTAGCAGAACGAATTATGCGCGAAAATCTTGTTTTTTAACTGTACTGATATTACAGATCGTGTATAAAATTTAAACTTTTACATTGATTTATTCTTCGTTTGACGATGAAACTTTATAAACAACAAACATATCGTCGTCCTGAACACATATTTACATAAAACCCTCGTTAGACCAAACATCTGAAAAATGTGGGTGAATCAATAATTTTAAAAAATTTCAACGTCAAAACCAAATTGTTAGTAGTCTGACCGATATATTTAAACATACAATTTTCATAAAAGGACACCAATTTTGGTAATATTTTTTGTTCCCATAAAATTCTGTGTCTAGATATATCTTCCGAAATCATTCCTTTTGTGGTCCAAACTATGAAATGTAAAATTTCTCTATTAGTTATAGCCAGTTGCCATTGAATTTGGTAGTAATATTTATGAGAACGTCTCAACTTAATTTTACCTTTATCTATCATAAGATACGGCAATTTCTTATTAGCAACTGCTTCTGCTGGGGTTATATCTTTAATTGATCTGGGGCACTTTATTTCTATTATAGCATTGATAACCACCAACCCGTCAGGACTAGCCCCTAGAAACTGATAATCCATATGAACAAATAGTCCACAACTCTCAACAGTGACATTAAAAGACGATTCAAAAATTTTTTTGCCGTTTCGTACACCAATGTCGAGCAACATGCCTGTTCTAGCTACTACAATGCATCCCTAAAATGACATGAACATACTATTTAGAGTTTGTCACAAATTAACTGCCACTTACCAGTTACCACTCCAGAAAGTGCCGAATAATCAGTTTTGTAAGATCTTTTCGACCAGGCACCGTTTGCAATTACGGTAGGAATATCCGTCTTTATCAACTAAAATTTTTTGGGAAACTTCTTCTTGGCGTCTATGGTATCTTCTTTGAGAAATACAAGGTATATTTAAAATTCCGATTTGTTGGTGTAACTACGAATAACCAGCACCAATTGTAATTGCTCCAAAAACCAAAAATTTTTCTACTTCCGCTTCAGAAGATATCAAAGTATTTTTCTGGGATGTAGTTATTTTTTAAATAATTTTGCACAACTTACATTGTAATGTAAGAACAGAAATAGCTCCTTTCTGAATCTTATTGAGTTTCATATGTCCCAAATGGCAACTTCCTGAAGGTTCGAGACATATTCTTCAGTTGTTAAAGAAAGAAATCTATGCCCCAGTTATTGCTGTTTCTGTCAAATTTTCTATAGTATCTTCGTTTACGTGTTTAACATTCATAGGAGGCCTATAAGACAAAGTATAGTGACAAATAAAAAATAGTATAATAAAAACTAACAAGTCATTATCTATAGTATTTTCGACTGAAAATACCGTAGGGACTGGCTGGATGTTACTTGGTCTGTTATCAGCACGCTCAGCATGCCCTCGAGCGACCCTAAGCAAAATATGGGATAGTATTACCATTGTATTAAGTTTAGTCTTAATTTAAAATATTGCAATAGACAATAGAATCAAACACAAAATGATTTATTATTAGATACATATTTACCTTTGAATTCGACGCGAACGCTTATTTCAGTAACACAGTAACACTAAGCGAACTAACCCAAGTACAACAATCGTACAATTTCGTAACTGTTAGGATGCATTTGACGCATAAAATTTGTGTCTTACTGTGGTAGTAGTGTTTGGAAAAGTTCAACAACAGCGGTATATTTTATTGTGTTTCTTCAATTGCTTTACTTAAGTTTTTGCAGATGTTATTTATAGTTTAGTTAACGGTGCAAAACCCATTTAGGATGCAATTCAGTTTTACGAATTAAGAATTTTCCCACCAAGTTGTTTGAAAAATTGTGGTGGATTAGACATTAATTTTAAAAATATCATCTAAAAATGTTTTTTCTATTTTGGGTCGCTTACAGAGCTCTAAAAGAACCCAAATGAGTTCTTTTATAGAAAATTAAGTTCTTTTATAGAAACAGAACAATTTTTATTCCGAACGGTGGTAACACTGATAATGTCAAAGCTGTCGTTACGTTCGGTGTGCGTTAATTTAAATCGTAATTAATGTTCAGTAGATTTATTTATCTACTTATTTTTATTTCCACCCATTTTTTTTATTGAACCGTATGATAAATGTACTAATTAAACTTAAACTAGCATTTAAAACCAAATATTGCCACCTTAGCAATTACACCTAAAAATTCATTAAATTTAAAAACTTCGCGGCTTGTTTTCGGAACTGTACTCGTCTTATAAAATGCGTCTTCTGAAACTAGTTCTTCAATATTTAGTTTTTACGTAATTACATAAAAAATTCAGCTCCGAGATATTCGATAAAATGAATTTAAAAAACCCGCAATGTCTCCAGAAACTACAATTTCTTTATCTTAGTCGCGTTTGCTGATTATATATAATCTAAATGACATACTAGGAGTTTGTTTATTAGTTGCTGCCATCGATACCAGGAATCTGACCGAATAAGCTCCATCCTCAGCAACTGCAATATTACCTCCTTTGCTTGAAGAAATTACATACTTTTTTACCAAATAAAAGGCCTAATTGTTGCCGATTTAAAAATAAAAAAGTGCGTTGGATTGGAAATTATTTTTTCTTTGGTGTAACGTGTATAAAACGATAACTAAAATTTTTTTTCTTAATTTTTATTTTTTTACTCTAAAACTAATGACTTGAAGAAAAAAAGAAAAATACTACACCAACGGTACATATAATATATTGTTATACAAAAAAAATTGGCTTTGTGATATTAATAACAAGGAAGTTATTTGGATAAAACTAAAAAAAAACGCTTTGAATAAACAGCTTTAAATGCTGCATATGATACCGTGTGGCAAGAAGGTTTACTTTTAAATTGTTTAACGTTATTCCTTGTTCCAAAATTATTTCTTTTATTGAAAATATGTTATCTAATGGAAGTTTAAAGTTTGTGTTGAAAATAAAACCATTAAATTTAGATTTTTAAATAATGGTCTTCCACACGGATCGGTTCTTGCATCTATTCTTTTTAATGTATATATTTCCGATCTTCCTTCTTTACAATGTCGAAAATTCGTCTACGCCGATGATGTGGCAATTTAATTTCAACATTAGGATTTATAAAGCTATCTGATGATTTGAGTATTATGAGTAATCTTGAAAAGACAAAGGTATCTTGTTTTGACTTAAGTAATAGAGAAAAAAGGAGAAAACTTAATGTTATCTACAAAGTTAAACCATAATTTTAACCCAGTTTATCTGGGAGTAACTTTACTTTATCATACAAAAAGATAGATGCCCAGTTGAACTGCACTATGTGTATAATTAGTGGAACTATTACATCTACTCTTCTCGATTGGCTTCCTGTTCTTTGTAATATTACTCCATCGAACATTCGACAAAAGGCTGTGTTAAAATGAGAATAGGATAAATGCTAACTTAACAAAACTTACCAATTTGGAATGATATTGAGAAGACTTAAATCTTGAAGTTCTGTATGGTTGCAAGACTACTTAAGTGCGGTTTTTTTCTGAAGTTGAAGAGTGGAAAAATTATGGTCTGGAATTGATGTATTCAATAAACATCTCATTGATCATTCAACAATAGAATAGAAGTCCCGGACTTTGAACAAAAAAGAAAAATTTGGCCAAAAGTTGGATTTCTAATCCAAATTGTGACTGTAGAAACGAACCAGAGACCGTTGTGGACGATTGTCAATTAAAAAAGTTTAAAGGAGGGTTTGTAAGCATTCATAATTTAACGGACGAACTGTATTATGGCTTACTAATCTGAAAGACATCTGAAATTAAGCAATATTTTGTATTCTCTGTCCTCATTATCTGTTTTTCCATTATTTTGTTTGCCATTCCTTTAACCTACTATTTTTTTTATCATTGTTGTGACTCGCACTTGGACCGATCCA
Source organism: Abscondita cerata (assembly GCA_030710515.1). NCBI lineage: Eukaryota > Metazoa > Arthropoda > Insecta > Coleoptera > Lampyridae > Abscondita > Abscondita cerata. Next base: position 1,652 of record JALBCR010001775.1, on the reverse strand, counting down.
TTATATGTCGTCATGCCATGGCTGTGCTCTTATATTTTATGTCCTTATTTACCTTCCATAATGTTTACATACTTAATAAACATTATTACATATAAATACTAAGGTGGGTAAGGGTTGGCATGTTTAGGTTTTAGTGGTTTTCTAAACCTTGAAACGAATGCTTTGCCAAAATGAACCAATCCACAATTGTACACGGTTTGATCTTCTGGGGCACCTAACATAACACTTACATCACAATACAATAATAAAAATGTACCATACGAATAATAAATAAATAATATTATCTCGAGAACCATGAGAGTAATTCTTTTTTTGAAAATTACGAGTTTACTTTAATGAAACAAACAACTTTTTGTAAGCATAACTCGTACGCTTTATTACCCTAATTCGGAGAAACACAGAAATCACGGAAATTGGGAGTTGGGGTCAATGAAAATTAAGAATAGGACAGAATCAATCGAGCCTGAGGCAAAGCACACGTATAATTACATTTTTCCACTACTAGCTGTGAAGTGGACAATTATTGCGTCTCCTAGCCAATTGAGAAGTTGAATTTCTCTATTAGTGGTTAATAATTTTTTCTATTGTTGACCTAGGTTAAATATGGACAAATTCAATTTTTTGAGAATCCAAGAATAGTTGTTTAACAAAAACGAGTGAAACATAATTTTGTATATCCAGGAGATTATCTTTAACGTATTTGCTGCTTAAAATTACCTAACACGATAAAATTATTTGAATATAAAATGCCATTAGTTTAAAATTCGCGCCCCCATCCCATAACCGCAAATACATAACCTGAATTTATTAGAATCAGTTTTTTCAGGTTTCCCAAAGGAGATTTAACCAAGCGAGTTAAGTTACATGAAGAATTTTAAGTAAATTACAAACATTTGGTTGTAGGTGTTTTGAATGGTTAACAGAATCTGGAAGGTCCGATCTATTGCATAAAAATGTCGACTCTTAATCTTAACGAGTATGTGGCCAACACTTGCCATTCCTAAATGAATTACAAGTGTCAATTTCTGAAACCTAATATTCAAATGATGCAAGGCATATTGGCGAAGCATAAATGAAATTTTTATGTTTTATACAAGTGTTTTCAGAATCGATGTAAATAAAGCTCGTTAACATCTCCAGCAATACCAAAACTACTCAAGCTTGCAGCTCAAATACTCCTAGGTAAAGAAAATTACGGAGGAATATTCTTAAATTGCAACGAGAAAAGAAAGCACTTCAATTGAAGTTAACATCACCCAACGATTTCTTCCTGAAAGCAGAGCACAAATTATGAAGGCCCAAGTGGACTTAAAAAATAAACCACTAAGAAGCAGGAGATATACAGAGAAATACAAACAATTTTCACTAAAATTATATTTTACGAGCCCCGAAATGTTAATTAGCAAATATACGATAGCAAATACGATATAAGGTGACAAATTGAAGTCGATAGTATTAAACTGCATAGAAAAGCTACAACTACAATGCGGTGCCAATGTTAGGGCAGTAGTAAAATTTTCCAAACCTAATTAAAAGAATAGATGTATCACCGGAAAAACCATACCTTCTTGTAAACGATAAGAAAATCTATTATTTCTTCGATGTCCCCTATTTATTGAAGTCGGTGCAAAATAACTTGATTAAATACGATA